>JAOUZG010020818.1:2693768-2728385 GCA_026289955.1 Argiope argentata
TTGTATTGAAAAATGAGTATTAAGATTTTAACTCATAAACCCATTAAAAACTTTGCATTGAAAAATAAGTAATAAGATAATAACCCATAAACTCAATAAGAACTTATTAGATTTTACTTAATTTATGTTGGGGTAAAACCTTGATTTGAGTAAAAAATACGTTATGAAAACGAAAGAGAAAAAAGTTTCTTCATTTCTGTCAATAGTATATTGTTTGTTATTTTCAGGTTATTCAATCAATATATCATTTCAATATATTCCTTTTCTCGTCAGACAATCCTAAAAAGGTAATAATTTTATCGCTTTTTAAATTATAAATTGAAAGGAACAGGCTTAGAAAGAATTTAGCTTAAGATGCCTTTATAAATTAAAACTTTTGAAGTATAATTATTATTCAATATCTTTGATGTGATGATATCTTGAATTGTAAAATAAAACAAGAAAATTAATTTTTCTTTGAAATCAGCGAGCTCCATTTCTTAATACATGCTCTCAAACTTCTTTTCAACTCATTGCACTTAAGTTTCAAAATCTGGAGGGGAAAAAATTTGAACTTTCAGTTTTCAATGCAGCTGGCCTTTCTTTTTTTTTCAGTCTAGAGCATTTCCCGATCTATACACGATATACTTTATCAAAGTATTCGTTGACGCAGTAAGGTATCAGCGGGGGAAAAAAAGCGCAGTTTAAAAATTTCAAGTATGCATTAGCAGTTGCTGTGCATCCCGCCGAAGCTCGAGTTTGAACCATCATCAGTTTGTAGGCAATCAGGGTCGGCAGGCCGAATCGATGCGGACTTAAGCGCCACTGGACAAGGAATGCGTGGGACGAAGGAAAACTGCATTAATCTTCCCCCAACGAACTTTCCACTTGCCTAGATAACTTGCTCAAGAATTCGCCAATCAGAAACTTTCAAAAGTTCCGCTTTAAAAACGCATTCTTAAAGTAAGAAAAAGAAATTAAAATCGTATTCACTGCCTAGGGAGGAAGGAAAAAAAAGGAAAAAGTAAAACACGCTGTTCTTTTTTCGGGGTGTATTTCCCGTTTCAAAAGGAAAATTTCCTTACAGGCTGTAGAAGTTGAAAGTATAAGGGGGATTAAATGCTTTTGCTTATTATTATTAGGACCTGAAAGAAGACTAAAGGCTGGAGCAGCAAAGAATATGAGAGGGAGGGGTAAGAGAGCATCGCAGCACAAATTAAACTTTAATGCACGTCATTATTTTAGCCTTAGTCATCACTTTTAACGGTGAATTGGACCCAAGTTCAGGGAAGAGTGAAGAACGAAAAGAATTTTCCCCACACAAGTAGGTTTTCATAATGTGAGGCTTGCGCGATCGCCAAATTAAACATGCGCGAGCTTTTCACGATTTCTCATTCAACACGTTCGGAAATAATTAAAAGTAGAATTAAACGCTTTCGATGAAACTCTTCATTCTTCTCCAATGGGGGTGAGTTGGGGGACTATGGAAGGTCCTGAAAAAGGGAACCGTTGCCCTTTTTGTAAGCAAGAATAGATTAACAAAAAAGGGGGAATGTTATCTTCAATGTTAACTTTTTTAAATTTTTTATCTTTTGTAATGCAGAATTAGATATTGATTCATTATCAATCGAAATCGGTCACTTGCCGCATGAGAGAAATCTTGCAATTGCCATCAATGGTAAAATTTCGTCTAATCCAAATTATCTCTAATTTATGTTATGCCAAGATAACAACATTCTTAGCTTGATTTTTAATGACGCTTAAATTTTTTGATGACTTAGAGAATGAAATATTAGATTCAAATGTAGGAATTATTAGAGTCTCCAATAAATGTTTTTCTTTTACCGTGACTTGTTTGCTGATCGTAAACGTGGTATTTAGATTTATTAAAGTGTCTTTACTCTATTTGATGATAGCAACTCTCCTTGGCAATAAAGTCCATAGTCAGTGCATTGATATCAAAAGGGAGTAAGATAAGAGAAAATTGTCAATTAGAAAATACTATAGCAGAATCAATTTGCTTCTAAATGACAAATCAAGAATTTCGTCACTGTTACATAATAAAAACGCCTGGTAGATCCTTTGGACAATCTTCAGTAACTTGATTCCACAATATTTGATTGAAATTCTCCATCAACTAGATTCAAAGTTATTTGATTTCAATCCTCCATCAACTTGATTCCACAATATTTGATTGCAATCCTCCATCAACTTGATTCCTTAATATTTGATTGCAATCCTCCATCAACTTGATTCCATAATATTTGATTGCAATCCTCCATCAAATCTGACGAGATATTAATCGCGACATTAGAGAAACATTCATGGGTGCAGTGATTGTCTAGTAGTCGCCAGTTTTGCAGGAACTCACAAATTTGGACTTCTGCCCGTGGAACTACCAAAAAATAATAGATTCTATCTTTCTGACAACACTTTAGAGATGTCGACACTGTATAATTGATGCTTTTACTACCGTATCATCTGTAATGTTACGAAATGTTCAACGTAAGATTTATCCAGAGACGAACCCTATACAGTGACTGACAAAGAACACAGTAGTTAAAGAGTTTATGTTCCCTATTACTATTAAATGCTTTATCAGGTTGAATTGGAGAAGTGGCTTGTGGACAGCCGTAATGCTTGAGGTTTTTTTCTTCGGTCGCATAGTGCTCTAAAGCAATTTCATTGAGAGGGTCGTCTCTTGGGCAAGGAAAAAAATAGTAGCTCGTTTTGACCTTTTTTTTTACGTAATATTGTTGGAAATAGCTATCTAAAATAGAAACCTTGCACGTGTTTTATTATCAATATTAAGGTATTCAAGGTGTCTTTTCCTACAAAATTATTGCTTTTCTGCTTAAGTGCAACGAATTATTTTCCTGTATTTCGCTCAATGTTTGAGATCAACACTCAAACTCCTGTCTTTACCACTACGGAAGAATTTTAATTTGTTTTATCGAGTAGTGCTTTTCTACTTTACGATACTTGGATACCACTTTTATATTGATAACTGTCTAAGTTCATAAATTCATAGAATGAGAAAAGGTTTAATATAACGAAAGGAATGTATAAGATGCTTTATGTATAGGTTTCTTTTATTTAATACTTTAGAAAAATGAAGCGATGTCAGTTAGTTATACGCAAAAAATAATTAAATAGAAATTTAGAAAATAACGGAAATCGAATGATTGATAAATGTAAATTTTCAACCGTCAAGCCAGAGACTTCAATCATGTTTCTTTATACTGGAAATCCGTAACTTAATAAGATAATACTTTTGGGATTATATATATAATATGTGCTTGAATTTCAAATTTTAATCTTTTTAATTATCATTAAAGACTATTTAATTTAAAACTTAAATGTAATTAGCAATAATAAAATGCAAAAAAATGTTTATTACAATCAAAAGAACGTAAAATTATTTTATATTCAAGAGTAATAAATGGTAAATTTAATTAGTAAAAAACAGATATATGATGTTTTTAAAGTGGCTTCAAGAATTGCATCGCAAAGTGCTTTTAAAAAGCATGATTAAGCTTCCTGCATATTTTTAGAGATTTAGTCTTCTGAAATTAGTTAAAAAGTAAACAAAAACAAAACCAGATTACCAAACTCTGGATATTCGATTAGATTAAGCATGATTACTGATACTACTTTTTACTAGTTTAAATAGTATTACATTCATAATAATAAAATATTTTTAAAAACTTTTGAAAGCTGAGTTTCATAGTTTTATCAAAAAGCACTTTTCATACCTGGAGGAGAATTAATAAAAAAGGATGCTATGTTCATGTAAAGACCAATATATGGGCAAAATTTTTAGATTATATCAACTCAATAGTTATGAGAATCATTGACTATGTTCAGATTTTTCAAAATGATGGTTTATCCATTGTGGATGTATTGTACGAAAACTAACATCATAGCGAAAAGATAAGTTACATAATATATGTTGGCTTCAAACACCATCTTCTACGCAATCTAATATTCCATGTATTTCTTGTATTTATTTCCAAGTGACGCAATTTGAGGTCTTATTTCCCAATGTTTTCATATAGTTGTGGACCTTTTATAAAGCCGTGAATGTCTTGCATGGAATTGGTGATCATTAGTTAGCAAGTTTTATACAAATAAATTAAGTCTTTTCTTACTTAGGTCAACAAAGAAAAATTTTGTTTTAGTTACTTTTTATTAAATTATTACATATAATATAAATAATTTATCAAAAAAATTATTGATTTTCGGAAAAATTGAACTCGCATTCTTCACCTTCAAGTGAAAAAATACTGTAATCCTTGCATTTTATCGATTGAGCTACTGCCTGTTAATTTCAATTTTCCTCACAAAATGCTAAACTTTTATTTAAAATATTAAAAAATTAATTAAATTTAATTAAGGAATTAATATCTGAAAAAACTGTATTGACATCAAGTGTCATTCACTACAAATTTAAAAAAGAAAATGTATTTGAACTTGAGTGGATGAATAAAAAGTATTTTATAATTAACAGTTGAAAGTTTGAAGAAGGTATATATAGAGAGAGTGTAAACTAATAGTAGAAATTGAAATTGAAATTCTATTTTTTCTTTTTTAATTTTTTTGTACGCGAAGTATAGGAAGAGTATTTTTATTATCAAAAAATTCATTCTGATATCAATTATATTATCCTTATCAATCTCTGAAAATACTTCCATATCAACGTGGAGATTCGTCAAAGCCTGGAATTTTGATGAATCTCCGCTTTTCAAACCTCCCGAATTCGAAAAACAGATTTATGGTATCGTGTTTCTCAGTTCATCTATTTGTCTGTGAATACGATAATTCAAAAGCACTTTTATCAAGAGGGATGAAATATGATATTTATTTATTTATTTTATACCAAATTTGTAAGGGTTTATAAAATTTAAATATTGTTAAAGAAATTATAAAATTCAAAGAAAGCCTGTCTGTTTTGCGGTTCAAATACAGGTGAACTCTGTAGCTTGTAGACTCAAAGAGCTAGATGAATATAATTAAGTACATAGGTTTAGAATCTCAAATGTAGATTCTTAAAAAATGCTGAACTAAATATGTCAAAGGATTAATCGTCTGTCGGTCTGTACTTTCGGATATATGTAAACGCAGCAACTCACAAAGAGAATGACTTAAATCAATGTAATTCAGAATATGACCTAATGACTTCAACTATAGTTACATGCTAAATTTTAATTACAATCGATTGAAAAAATTAAGTCCTTAGTATAAATCATTAAATGTAAACTTAGGGAAATTTATAATATTTTATATATGAACAGTTCGGTGTCGAACCAATAGATGGCACCACGAAAATTCTGCTCAATTTTTTTCAATTTCTACTATTAATTGGTAAGTAGGCATTGATTTAAAAAATTTCTTTATATTACTTGCTTTTTAAATAAACATAATGAGATTATTTATTCCTTATAATACTCATAATTTTATTATTTGAAATTTCAAACTACATTTATAAGTAAAATATATTTTAGATTTCAATATTTAAAAAACTTTATATCTGATTTGAAAGATAAATTATAATAAGGATAATTTTCAGTATTATTTTCTGTGTTTATGTAACAATTCCCTACTTTTAAGAAATTATTTATTCTTAGTCTGCTCAGGAAGAAATGAGAACTTAAGTAATCTTAGTCACTAGAAGCAACGAAATTTCAAATATGAAATCAACAAGGAAATTTTTATACTCTTCCATTAATTTTATGTATTATCTTTCTGTTTTATTTATATATTTTGAATCTATTAGAGCTAGAATACTAGCATTGAAAATATGATTTTACAAATATATGCTTTCAAAATATATGGCTTAACAAGCTAAAAGGTTTAACAAGCAAAATAACTTAGAGCATGATACTACACTTTTATAAGTAAAAGAAATTTTGGATTTGCTACCCATTCTAGCTTATTGTAGAAATATATGCAAAATACAATGGTTAACTAGCAAAAGAACTCTAAATATGAAGCTACCTTTTTGTAAATAAAAGAAAACTCAGGTTGATTTCCCATTCTAAATTATTATTGAAATATATGCAAAATACAATGTTTAACCAGAAAAAAACTCAGAGCATGAAGCTACCTTTTGGTACATAAAATAAAAATTGGATTAACTACCCATTCTAGCTTGTTGCAGAAGTTTATGCAAAATAGAATGGTTAGCCAGCAAAAGAACTCGAAATATGAAGCTACCTTTTTGTAAATAACAAAAAAATCGGTTTAACTACCCTTTATAAATTATTATAGAAGTATAAGTAAAATACAATTCTTAAACAGAAAAAAAACTCAGAGCATGAAGCTACCTTTTTGTACATAAAAGAGAAATGGGATTCACTACCCATTCTAGTTGTTGCAGAAGTTTAAGCAAAATAAAATGGTTAACCAGCAAAAGAACTCGAAGTATGAAACTACTTTTTTGTGAATAAAAGAAAAGTTGGATTGACTACCCATTCTAAACTATTGTAGAAATATATTCAAAATACAATGGTTGACCAGAAAAAATAGCATGAAGCTATCTTTTTGTAGATAAAAGAGAAATGAGATTAACTACCCACTCTAGCTTGTTGCAGAAATATATGCAAAATACAATGATTAACCAGCAAAAGAATTTGAAACATGAAGCTACCTTTTTGTAAATAAAAGAAAACTCAGATTGATATCCCATTCTAAATTATTGTACAAAAAAAATTCAAAATACAATTCTTAACCAGAAAAAAAAATCAGAGCATGAAGCTAACTTTTTGAACATAAAAGAGAAATTGGATTAACTACCCATTCTATTGTAGAAATATATGCAAAATACAATACTTAACCAAAAAAAACTCAGAGCATGAAGCTATTTTTTTTTGTATATAAAAGAGAAATTGGATTAACTACTCATTCTAGTTGTTGCAGAAGTATATACAAAATACAATGGTTAACCAGCAAAAGAACTTGAAACATGAAGCTACTTTCTTGTACATAAAACAGAAATTGAATTAACTACCCATTCTAGCTTGTTGCAGGAAAACTGTGTTTGTAAAACTGCGAATATATTTATTTGAAAAATAGTTTTTACGTTAAAAATGCTCATTTCTTTAAAAAATTAAGTTTGTAATTTAAAATAATTCAAAAGTAAAATTATTCCAAAGAAAATAAACTAAAATAAATCAAATAACCGTAACTAGTAGTTTTCAATCCTTTTTTTCCTTATTAAAGGCATCTTCGTTAAAGGAATGCATAGACTTTTCTCAGTTCGTTTTAATTTGCCAAATTTTACAATCAATTAAAAGTCGGTTCAAACAAAAGAGCATTTATATGATTCATTTTATGATGCATCCCATTTGAACAGAAGTAGTATTAATAGATTCCCAATGAAATAATAATTATCCTGCATTAATGTAAACAGGTGTCGGTAATTACAGTCAAGTACGTCCATGTTAATAAGGCTGGCAAAAACAGAAGCTGCAACTCCCCCAGCGACAACAATAGATAGTATTGTTTTTCCATATTCCTCGCTAATTACGAAAATTTATTAGCTTTGTATCGCATTTTGTTTTAATTACTTGCTCTTGTGTCCCGGGAGAGATATCGTGGAGCATATATTTTTTCTTTGATTCTTTATTTTGTATTTTCCCCTCTTTTTTTTTAACGATGGTTCTAACTTACTCTTTTGTTTTACTGCCAGTAATGATGCCTTTTGAAAAGATATGAAAATATGGGGAAGTCTATAAGAGTATTTGCCATTACAGCGTTGGATAGAGGGGGGGGGTAGTTCGGGAATCAAAAAACAGTAAAAAAAAACCTTTCCCGAACGTAAATGACTGTTGGTGTTGTCCTAATTTAACAAAGGTTCCTTTGGGCGGTCAGAGCTTTTGGGTATGTGTGGTATTGGTTTTTCTCTCTTCCTTCACATTGAGCTGGATAGGCTTTTAGGCATTTCATGACATTTTACGGTTAATCTTTTGTATATGGGGAGAGCAATTTATGCCAGATGATTTATTTTTTACCATTACTCCTCTCTTCCATTTTGTTGCATGGCGTGAAATTAAGGGCATTTAATAGTTTTTTGTTTTGTTTTCCTTTTTTAACATTTTTTTACCACTCTCTAGAGATAAGAATAAGTTCTGCAACTACATATCAACAATGATGACTGGTAATAAAATTAAAATGTCCTCTTCAGTTAACAAGTGAAAAATTTAACAATTATCTCATTCTTTTAAAAAAACGCACTTTTTAAAAAACAAATGCGAACGTGTAATAAATATTATATTTTAAATATGTTGATTTCAACTTAGTTGCATTATTAATTATGTGTTATAATTGTTTCAAATACACTTATGAATAATAAAATTTACTTTAAGATCAGATACCATATGCATAATAATGAAATACTGTTTATAGATAATTTATAATTTAATTTTTGTAAATGCTTAAAAATATTTTTAAATTTAAAAATTCTGCTTGTGATTTTTAGTTTATTCATTTAATTTCTTAAATATTATATCTATATTGAAAAGCATTTTTAAATTATTAACAAAAGCTTTAAATATGAATGAAAAAAAGAGTTTACCACTGCTTGACGATTACAAAAGAGGATTGTAAAAAATTTACTTTATTAATGAACACATAAATGCAAGTCTTTTTGATGTTGCGATTTCAGTTCAAATAATTATATTCTTTACAGATATTTTCATCTTTCTGACCCAAAGAAACCCATAGTTTTGAATGTAATAAAATAAAGATAAGATATGAATGAAAAAAAATGAGTTACCACTTCTTGACGATTACAAAGGAGGGTTGTAAAAAATTTACTTTATTAATGAACACATAAATACAAGGCTTTTTGATTTCAGTTTAAATAATTTTATTCTTTATTGATATTTTGCTCTTTCTAACCCAAAGAAACTCATAGTTTTGAATGTAATAAAATTAAAAGAATGTAATAAATTTATTATTGATAATTTATTATTGATAATGAAGATAATTTATTATTCTATATATCAGGAAAATATCTTATTTATTTTTCAAAGGTTTTCTTTATCTTCAGATAATCAATTTTTTTCGTGTCTGACTTTCTCTCTGTTATTCGAGCGAATGAGACTCATGTGTGTTTTTACTCTCTCTCACAACTTTACAAATAATGTTTTGATGATTATTGAAAGGTTTTAGAATATTATAACTAACTTTATCACAACATGTTTTAGTTACCTTAGTGAGCATTTTGCCTGCAGTAGTTTTCCCTATTTCATCACATTTAAGGCTTATGCATATTTTCATAAATTTAATTATAGCATCATTTTAATACTGCATTAAATCCCATCTTGTATATCTTTTTCAACAAGTTCATGAAAATTCTCTGTCCACAAAGCCCAAATTGTGCAGAACGGCTTTACTGATATAGATGATGGGAAATTATATTGGCTTGAGTTCAATATTGTTGTGCATTTTCTTCAGAAACATTCTAAAAAATGTCGCATAGCCTTCGTCACAGAGTAATCAAAGACAATTATATTAGTAATAGATGCATTATCAGGATAAGCAAAATAAAAAAATGGAAAAAATAATACAAATAATAGAATAGCATAATAGAATTATTACATGTGTTACTTAATTTAAGTCAGGAATTTAATTTATAAATTTCTTTTATTCAATTCGATATAATTATTCTAATATTCAAGTTTTAAATAATATAAATATGCTGAAAATCCCTCACATTCAGCTCCTCTAAAGTAGAAATGAAATTCAGCCCATTGCAATACTGATATCTTTCTAACCAATGCATTGTAGAATGCTGAAAATCCCTCACGTTTAGCTTCTCTAAGGTAGAAGTGAAATTCAATTAACAGCAATGCTGATTTCTTTCTGAATCCTAATGCATTGTAGAAAATAAATATGCTGAGAATCCCTTACGTTTAGCTTCTCAGTGATAGAAATGGAATTCAGTTCATTACATTGCTAATATCTTTCTGAATCCTAATGCATTGTAGAAAATAAATTTGCTGAAAATCCCTTACGTTTAGCTTCTCAATGATAGAAGTGAAACTCAATTCATTAGAATCTAATATCTTTCTGAATCAAAATGCATGTTGCAAGAACTTTATGATTTACCCTATATATGTAGTACTGAAATTATGACACGTAAAATAGACAAATTTCGAGTATATGTGCTTAAAATGTGTTGCCTAAAAATTCTCAGATCTTCTTGAATATTTGCAACAAATATTGATTTAAAGTTTTATAAATACTTTGTTGTATAATGTGCACTGTTTACATAATTTAGTTAAAAACTTTTTTTTGTAACCTAAACGTTTGTGGACAAATTTGGAAATAAAAGAAACTTATGCCTGGAATATACTTGTTATTTTTTCAAATATATATGTAAATATATCTTAATGCTAATTAAAGTATTTTTGAAAATTTTAAATTATTGTACACTTTTAGTAAAACGGGTGGAAACAATATCTTTTTTTCACTATCAATGCCCTCGTAAACAAAACATGGAGTCAAGTATACTTTCTATATAGTCAATTTTCAAAGTTAGTTCAGTCATATTCGAGAAAATGCGTAAATATGGATTTTTTTAATCACACAGTAATAAAAAAACTAGTTATAATTCATTTCATTTTATTATATAAGTAAACTAAAGTCTGTTTATCGTCACTTATATTTCAACATTTATTAAAAATGGCTTCCTTTTATATGCATTTTTATATTAAAGTATACACTTGTATTTATCTACTGGCAGAACGTGACAAATTCATTCATTGTTTTATTTTTAATTTGAAATATGTAACAATTTAGAAGGCAATAAAAAATACACAACTTTTTGAGTAAGCGTTTAAGATAATCTAATGTAAAAGAATTTGTAAAAATTCGGCGTGATTTAAATTTTTATAAAAATTTTGAATATGGTGAGATTTTTATAGTTTGACTTTTTTAATTAATAATTTTGAAACATTCTATTTGACCGAAAAAACGTTAACGGGAAAAGTATTCCATGAGTTAATAAAATTTTAATAGTTGAATCTCTTGACTGAAATCAGAATACGTTGAAATCTCTTGACTGTAATCAACTTATGTGTTAGTTACAATTCTCTTAAAAATTGGTAAATACGTTGAATTTTCCAAAAAAAAAAAGTTTGAATATCTTAACTAATAGTGCACCTTAAAATTATTCTTTTGAATAAAGTTTCGGTGTAACTCTTTTTAGAATCCAGCCTACATAGAAAGGAAAGAATTTTTCACCAAGGCACAGTCGGCTTTGAATGTAACGGCAAAAAGAGAACGAAAATGAAAAAGAAAAGAAAAAAAAAACTTTTTTTCCCCGAAACTTTTCTCTCGCTCCAGAATAATACTATGTTTATCAGAAAGCCCAAACTTGTAAGACTTCATCTTATCACCCTTTCGTGGTTTGCATACGCAAAACCTCCGGAAGAATTCTTTTTGAAAAATTCCTCCCGCCGCTAAGAAATCCGTCAAACTGTCTTCTTAGCGTTGGTAAGGTGGTGCGACAAGAAGATACATTACAGTCTTGATGAACTCTAACCTTGGATGTGCCTTACACATTGTAATTGCCCGAAGTGGAGCTTTTCAAACATAGATCTTGCGTCGCTGGGAAAGAAGTTACGTGGTCCTCTATGTCTGTTAATAGAGTTTCTACTCAGTCAAGACGTGTTAATTATTCAGAGACTGCAGCCCTTTTCAAAGCGCTGCGATTTAGGATGTGGTATGCTAGTGACAGCTCGCTATTCCTGGAATTATAATGTGTAGGGTTGCTTCCTAATAGATGTGTTTTACGCGAAGCCGGTGCGGGGAGAATTAGCCACAAAACGACGGTAAAGAGCGGCGCAGGACTTTTTGAGCCGTTGCGTCTTTGATTTTATGCTTCCTTTACAATAAGTGCATTGATATAAAGCATTAAAATATGCAGTAGTATTCAAATATAACGCAACTTTTTGAAAAAATATATTTACTATTTTTTTTTTTCTCTTTTTGTTTCAGGACGGTGCTGTACTTTAGGAAAATAAGTTGCCGAAGTCTAGTTTTTCTTCTTGAATTGACTGACGCTTTTATACATGGTAAGAATAATTTAACAATTATGAATTTTCATATTATAAATGACTTTTTAATATCAATGTTTATTTGGGAGCTACAAAACGACGGTAAAGAGTGGAGCAGGACTTTTTGGGCCGTTGCGTCTTTGATTTTATGCTTCCTTTGCAATAAGTGCATTGATATAAAGTGATAAAATATGCAATTGTATTCACCTATAATACAACTTTTTGAATAAATATATTCACTGTTAAATTCTTTTTCTCTGTGTTTCAGGACGGTATCTCTGCTTTAGGAAAATAAGTTGCCAATGTCTAGTTTTTCTTCTTGAATTGACTGACGCTTTGATACATGGTGAGAACAATTTAATAATTATGAATTTTCATATTTTAAAAGATTTTTTTACTGTCCATTAGTTGTGAGAAATCATTTTACCATTATAAGATAAGTAACTATAATCCTTAAGTAACTGTACAATCATGTAGGTATGCAGCTGTACAATCAAATTATAAATTTTCCATAATAAAGACTTTCTTGTAAGCTAGGTGTGATAAATCGAAGAAATTTATGGAGAAAAAAATGCCGGTTTAAATTTTAATTTAGTTACATTAACGTTCCGTTGTAAAGCAGCACTAGGGCTATTTTGGGACGGACCTCTTAATTTTGAATAGCGGTCAGATGACGAAGACGGCACCTGAGCAGGCACTCCTCCTCTCCACACCACGGCACACCAGCTGGAGGACATTTCAAATTAAAACAAATGATATTTAAATAGTGCCCTAATTGTAAACCTAAAAGAAAATTTGACAATAATGTGATTATTTGTAAAAGAAAAAAATTCTGCACCTAATACATAATTTAGATTTATTAACTGAGATTCGATCTAACTTAACGATATATGAAACAGTTCCTACTAGTTTTTATTCTACACAGCGGATTTTTTACACTAGCAAGTAGGGATTTTTTTCTTTGATGGGGGGGGGAGAAGCAAAAGTGTTTGAATCATAGCCTTACTGGTAGATTGTACAGAAGTTTGGTTAGAATGTACAGTTTTTTGGTAGCTTTAAAATTTCTTCATCATAACTACCACAAAAGTTACTATAGAAAGGCAAAATCAGAAAAAGAAGCTTTGTGAAATCATTCAGAACTTATACATCTTCTAGAAGGGAATTTATCGAAATTTAACTGAGGAAATATTTACGCTAACGTCGTAATTTTCATATGATATTGTAGCTTTGAGTTTTACGTTAAAGTTATAGAAATCAAACCGAGTAATATGAGAAAAACAACTTCCAGGTTATTCAAAAAAATTAAAGCGGTGTTTGAATAGAAGTGTTTAGAAAATAATTAATTTTAAGAACGCTGATAAATTGGATTTATTACTAGGATATAAGTCACATTATAAAAGATACAAATATATTACAAATTATTCTAAAAACACTTAAACATTTTTTAAAATTTTGCTGAAAGTTCTAATACAGGTTAATAATCAATCTCCATCAGATATTTATTGTAGTGAAGTAATATATAAACTAAATGTAGGAAACAAAGACCCTCCCCATTGAGTGCTTGTATGTCTATAACATTGAATCTTCGAAATTTCACCGTTATCGCAATAGGAATTTAAAAAGAAATATTAAAATTCGACGTTATAAGTTTTTATTTTAAAAAAGTTAGGTCTAATGCTATGGCTTAGAATTTGGAGAGTAGTGTCTAGGTTCAAGTACCTTCCTTAATGTCTAACTACGGTTAAAAATAGCTATGTCTGCTCAGAATTTCTTTTATATTGCTTAAATATGGGATGATAATTCAATTAAACTAACTTATTTAAGTTCTATATCTGTAATAAATTTCATTTGCCTATCAAGTAGGATTTATTCTTGCATTGTGAGATTTATTCACTAAATTTATTCGCAAAATATACTAAAGATTCACGAAATAGGGTTTCATATATAATTTTATAAAAAGGTATTTTTTTATTCCAAATGAAATATGTAAATCACTTTTTCCCCAAAAGTTAATTTTATCTAAAAGGAAGTATCGTAAATTAAAAATTCTGCAAAACAGCAAATAATATTAAATTTTAATTATTTTTTTTAATTTTCTATAAAATTTTTATTAATTTATGTATTAATAAAGAAAAGTCGATGAGAAAATTTCTATGCTTAACATTGACATACGTAACAGCACTTGGACTCATGATCGGCAGTGTGAAAAAAATTGTCTAAATAATAGAATTTAAAAATTTTCATATTTACAACTTTTACAGAGGAACTCGTACGAATTATGAAAAGGGGTTTATTAAGATGGTGATGACTGGACAATTAAATTAAAATAGTTTCTTATACCTTCCGTTTGCAAAAAGGAGCTTAATGATCTTCTCAAAAGTTGGGATTTTGATAGTCTCTTAAGATCAAATGATACAATTCATATAATGCTATTTTACATATTTTAACTTGATCAGTTGATTTGAAATTGTTTCGATATGTTACAGGTTTTTTTTGTTGTTGTTTACTTTTCTTTGCTTGCATGTTTTATGTTTATAAAAATGAAATAATGTTATCTATTTTATACATTATTCTTGAAGTGATAGAATTTTTATATTTTATACAATTACGTATTATCGATGATAATACATTATTTTTATATTATAAAAATCGTCGGCTGATTGATCACTCTAGTTAAATTTTCATCGACACTTGATGGTACTTAGCACTGGATTTCAGAAAAATTAATGTTAAGATTCAATAATATTTTTAAAAGACATATACTATAAAGGACTAAAAAGTAAGAAATAATATGCCAAAAAAATCATTTTTTTCTTTAGTGCTCGAATAAAAATGTGATTTTATTTTTTTAATTATTAAAAGCTTCAAAAATGGATTTTCTGTTTATTGGTTTCGATAATTAAACCGGTCACTGCTTATAAGGCAACAAAGAAATTTGTAAGGCATATTTTTTTCCTAAACTAAAACAAGTGAAACTAAATTCTTGGGAGTATTTAGAAAATTTTCTTTTCCAACAACTAATGACATATTTTCAAAGATAAGAATTCAATTTTTAAGCATGGTTGCCAAAAATAAAGTTATCCATTCAAGCCATCCTTATAGCAAGCAAAACAATTTTTTCTATAAAAAAATGTAACGTTAAAAAAAAGCTTCAAAGAAAGTAATTAATGATCCAAATAAATAACCGACTTAATTAAAATCTGCCTAATAATAATTTTTTTACACCTTCATTATTTTCAATCGTGAATTCAATGTCTCTTCGTAAAAATGTGCAACAATAATTTTTTTTACAACTATTGAATTAAAATCTTTAGAATAAGCAGAGTAATTGTTAGATTAAATCAATTTTTTTAAACTTTCAGTGTAATTCCGATTTCTAATTAATCCTAGATGCCTTTTTTTAAATCCAAAAGAATCATATTCCTCATTAAAAAATAATTAAAAAAAGAATTTAAATTTGAAAAGTTGAAATAGTCAAGAATAATTGAGCATTTGGAAATCAATGTTTCACTTTTGAAAAATCAAAAGATATAACCATTATATTACGCAAAGAACAATTACTAATATACAGCAGAAT
Organism: Argiope argentata; assembly: GCA_026289955.1. Lineage (NCBI taxonomy): Eukaryota > Metazoa > Arthropoda > Arachnida > Araneae > Araneidae > Argiope > Argiope argentata. The sequence continues at coordinate 2,709,390 of JAOUZG010020818.1, forward strand.
TAGCATATTAATAATTCTGTGATCGATTTTTTTTTTCAATTTATAAATTGGTCTTGAGTGTTACTTTAATAAATGGATTCTTTAGAGAGTTCTTCTCTGAGGTATTTTCAAGGTTATATTTTATTACTTGAATTATTAAAAGGAGATTTATTTCTTTAAAGATTGTACTTTAAGAAACTAAATCAATGTTCTTTGCTTAAAATCAACAATAGCTAAATAATCTTTTAAAATAAACTATTAAGTTTTCAAAAGAGAAATTTATTAGAAAAAATTTATAAGAAAGATTTTTTATAATTTTACGTGCATTGTAAAGTATTTTATGTTAATATTAAAATTCGAAAATAAAATTATGCAGGAGGTTTACCACTTAGATTTTGTAGAGGTTTATATATTTTTTTCATTGAAATAAAATTTATTTCAAAATAATAGACTGCCAAAACTGAAAATAGAAAGAATTTAGAAACTTCAGTTTGTCTTTGTTTTAAATTAAAAAATATATCTACATAAAAATAATCGCTATATAAAAAATATTGTGGCTTTATTTAATATTTAACAAAAGAAAGTTTAATATCAAATTTTTATTTTCGAACCTTTATCATTCGTTTATCTTTACGATTTTTCACTTGACAAGAAAATGCAGAAAATGAAATGGCATAAAAATATCATCTTGTTTCCGAAATTCAATGAAATAATTTTTTTTGTTGTTTATGAGAGCACCGAATAAACAAAAAAGGTGCACAAATTCTTTTTCCTATTACTTATTGTTGAGAAAATAAATTTTTCAGTGTTTCGTTTTCGTCGAAAGATACGCAGTAGGTACAATGTTTTGAAGCAACGCCACCTCAAATAATCATTTTCTCCCTATTGCCACTCTAAAATATATTTTCAGTTAATCTTTCCTTCTTTTAAAAAAGAAACCAATTTGCAAATCCCTTTCTTTTCAAACCTTTAACAAGAGTTTTCTCCCCTTATTTCATATATTTCTTATTTATTAAGCGACGAAAAAGTCCCTCAGGGAATATTGATTGGGTTTGTCGCGTATAGAAGACAAAGAATATTTGTAGGTAAAAGGAAAAACCTGTGAAAATAGATAAATAACGGCAGCTTTTCTCTTCTTTATTTTCTTTTTTAAAAAATTCCTCCCTTCACCCTGTTCTCTTTTTTCCCCTTTTCTTTTCTTTATTTTTTTTAAAAATATTTTCCCTTTTATTTTGAACTTAGGGGAACGAAGTTGAAAAATCAAAAGATATAACCATCGTATTCACAATTTTTCCGACCAACAAAAGGTAGAAATCTTACTTTTCACTTACCAAAACCATTGAAAGCTCGATAAATGAGACTTTTTTTAAAGACCGCCCTGAAAAATTGAAAAACTAAACTCAGTGAAAGATTTTTCCCCCTTTTCTCTCTCTCTCACTCCCCACCTTTTAAATAAGGAAGAAGGGAGTTCATAAACTTTCACACTCCTTACGTATTAAGATCTGATTATGATAAATGGGAAGAAGCAGAAGAGAAAGGACGTAGCCGGAAAGTTTTTAAGTGAAAGGGGTTAGGACGAGAGAAATTGCACTCTCAGCAGTCGATCTCTCAGCGTTTTTACATTTCTTTTCCAGCTGAAAACTCATCTTTTTTATTTTTCCCTCGCAAATTTCCCTTTTATTGAATGATTTAATAGAATTGCTAAAATGCTTTGGCAGGGAAACCGAATAGGTTACTTTTTATTCCCCCTTTCGATTTATTAACTATCCCTAATTGCTCCGGAGCATTTGGAGAAATTTTACCATCAAAATACTTTCTATATCAGTTGATATCATTCAGAAAATATGGTCACCTTATATAAAAAGCCCAAGTTGGTTAAATATTGAAGAAACAAAGAAAAAAAATTCTTCTTGGCAAACGGAAAGGTATACATCTAAGTTACTATCTAGCAACATAAATTGTTGATGCTAGAAACAGTCAAAATTAGAGGTTGAAAATCACTTATCAACCTCTAACTTCTAGAATATTACAGTTATCGAAAAACTTGGATTACAAAGGTTGCTCATCTTAATAAAGAGCTAATTTGGCCAATTGGATTTACTCTTTTCTCTTTAATATTAACAGAGTTACAGCGGAATTAAAATTCCATCCCTGCATCCCTTATTTCCACCCCTTTTGCGTTAGATGAGTCATTCACGAATTCGTCCGAGATTTAAACATTTCTAACATGTTCCAAGATAATTAAATTCCAAACAAAATTGATCTAATAATCATGTTCACAAGATAACATGAGCAAAGTGTCATACTTGATATATCATTACAGTGAAAACCCGAAATCAGTCAAAACGCGAATTAACTTGTGAAAACGCGTTTGAAAGCGCTAGGGAAAATTCGAATTACCTAGGGAAAACGCGTCCTAGCTGAGAACGCTGGGATAACCCATTTTATTTGTGTTTTAACTGATAAGTTAAACAATATAATTTAATCCAATGTTATTGTTTTAAACTCTATTTACCAATGTAGTGTTTAAAGTGAAAAACCTATCACTGAATAAAAAATACTTTACTTGAATATTGTTTAATACAGTAGCGTTATTACAAATTACTTATTTAGGCATGATAAATTTCTAATAAACTTAAAATTGCAAATAGAACCTTTTTCATTCAGAAACATTTCATTGGGTTGGACAACATTTTTTACTAGAACAGCGGCTGAACACTTAGTCCGATTCCTACATTTCCTTTTCTTTGTTTATCTCTAGTGCTGTCAGTTAAAAAGCGTTTTCCTTAGTTATATCACATTTTGACTGATTTCGGGTTTAAATGTAATGTATATATTTGAACAAAGGGTGTTTTGGGGTTCTAGGAACTGTAATCGGTAAAGAACTGAAGAAATTTTCCCGAAATCTTGTCATGAGAACCATTGCAATAGACAGCCTCCCTATAGGAATCTACCTAGAAGACGTTAAATGAGTTAATTTTATTGTTTATGAAAGATACTTTTATTTATAAACTGTTAATTTCAATATTTTACATAAATCTGATTTCACGAAATAAGTACATGTCTAATCCAATAAATTTCCTTTATCGTATTGCAGTTCATTGTGTATATTGTTGCAAATTAAACGAAATTTTAACATAGAATATGTTTTGGGGAATGATCAATAAGGTAAAAATATTTGCAAGGATCGTCATAAGGTTGTCATGGTAATATCTCAAATAAAAAGAAAAACCTCATGGCAAAATATAGAAAACATTCTCAAGACCATAAGCAAACTCGGAAAATAAAGCAATTATTGTCTTTTCGAGAAAAACCATATTGGAAAAGATCATGAAAGCATTAGACGTTTCAAAATGATACACTAAGTAAATTTTATTGAAATATTATTTAAATAAAAAGAAAAGAGTATAATAACCAAGATCAATTCGTTGAGTTTCCCATTCGTGTTTTGTTTAATTTTTCGGAATCATTATCCACTATTTTAAATTCATATGTCAAATCCCGAATAAAATCATTATTTAATTTTGTTTACAATACTCTTCCTTTTCTGTTTTACAACAAATATTAATCTTAACTATTTTCATTAATTAATTAATATTTAATTCTAAATAAAAATTTCACATTGCCGTTGAATCCTCTGGGTCAAGTTTTATTAATGTGTTTTGTAGATTTTATTATTTTAAAACTTAAATTATTCAGAAAAATAAATGTTTGCAGTGCGTGTGAAAGCTCAAAATTGAATAAATTTTAAATTTCTTTATCAATATTCAAGGACTTTTTTTCTCATTTCCATAAGATCTTTCGTAATTATTTAACTGATGATTGGTTAATCAATGTTCGGTTTAATAAAAGCAATGCAAATTTACAGATGAGTCTAAATGAGTCCGTTTCAATCGTTTATTATTCTTTGCTATTTATGCTTTAACTTGAATTCCATAATAAGTTTCTAAAATTTCAATTAGTTCTTATTAGATTTTTCTGAAAAAGACATCATTCATACTTTCATCATTTCACATAATAAAATATTTATAATCCAATAAAAATCATGTTCGATGTGAGCTCCCTGAAATAAAAGTATCGTCTCATTTTTCTGATTAAAATAATCGAATTCTAGAATTAGAATACTATAATTTCATATATTTTCAATGACATCGGCTATTCTTTTTATGAGAATCAGTTTCTTTGAATAAGTGGAGGAATTTGATAAAATTCTGAAAGAAATTCGTACACTTTTTAAATAACTTAGTTAGAAGTGTTGGAAGTTTTCTGACATCGTTAATGTCATTCTCGTCGTATAGATGGTGCTGAGTAACTTCTTTCAACCGTTTCCGTTTATGCTACCTCTCGCTTGCCGCCCGCATTGATTTATAATTGAATCAGGATCATTTATAAAATCAGTTGAAAGAAACTTTGTTCCTTTTTCTTATTATCTATATTAAGTTGATTAAGAAAAAAGAAACAATAACTTTACTTATCTCCATATATATGCAGCAAAAATAAATGTAAATAATTTTGAAGCAAAAAAGAGAATAAATTACGAATATGCTATGAATGATATATGTTATTTGTAGATTAGTTTCGGCTAATTAAGCAGATATGAGGCTGCTTTGTATTTTTAGTTTAATTTACAGATTACCTGTCGGTATCTTTTCTTCTCTAATTAGAATCTTCCATTATACACATAAAAAAAGGAGAAATTTGTGTATCCGAAATTGAAGATATACTCCAAGCACTGATAGTTTTTCTTTGCGTTAATAAATTTTTTAATGAAATTATAAATAAAAATTATTTTTATTTTTTAACTTTAAATGCAGGTCTTGACTATAATTAAAAAAATTCTTCTGAAAATATCAGCAGAAAAATTGTAAAGTTAAGAAACGAGACGAAAATAATTGAAAGAAAGAGAAAGCTGTTATCTTTTTCTTCTGAGAAATTTCTCTAAATTGTGGGAACAAAATTATTCGATTCGTTTTGAAAGCTCAACCTTCCTTCCAAGAAAATAAGATATTACGTAATTTTTATAAATTAAATTTTCTACAATTTTTGCTTTAAGGCTGTGAAAATATAAAGCCAGAATTTAGGCTTCGGAACTGGAGGGATGCGGGTTCGAGACCTAATTCCTCCAAAAATGTTTCGCACGATACATCCATAGGGGTGAAATGTTCTCCTTTGAGCATAATGTAGAAAACTGAAGAAGCACTTGAAGGCTAAGATTGCGACAAACTTGTAACTTCAAAACCGGATTCAGTCAATTAATTCTCTCATTTTGAAGTTTGTTAGGGGGAAAGTGTTCAAAGTAGCTATCATTACTGCGAAAAGGCATACAGCAAAAATATAATAACTGTAAAATTTACAAAAAAATAGTTGTTTGTCCATTTTTCAATTATTACAGCTTTATTAACTTATTAACGAATAGTGTCTTCAAAAATTTCAGCATATAGAAGTTTGCAGTGTTCAAAAATATCACTTCTGTAACTGAAACCATCGTAAACTATTGGTTCTTCTTCTTTTTTAAAAATTGTTTTCTTACTTTGACTAACAAAGTCAATACGTATTTTTAAACTTCTAGGCAATTTTTAGCTGATTTATACCGCCCATTAGCCAGACTAAGCTTCGCTTTGGGAAAAAAATTATTTATTTCTGAGATAATGTAGGGAATTCGTAAATTTATGTATTTTAGAAAATTTGAAGAACCTTTTAATTCATATACATAAAAAAATTATTTATTTTTGAGATAATGTGGGGAATTCGTAAATTTATATATTTTACAAAATTTAGAGAACCTTTTAATTGATATCCATAAGAGAAACTTAAGAATAACCGTTTACAGATTTTTGATACGTTCTTTTTTCCCCCGAAATCTAATTTAACTTAACAAATATCTTCATAGAACAGTTTTTAGCATAATTTAGATAAATATTAAACAATTTGTACTTTAAACTGATTTGGATATTGAGGATGCAATTTATTAATTTTTTTACTAACTTTTTGGCGTTCGATGCATCACATGTTTTTAGAAACTTTCTGCTTAGTATGTTACCTGATAAGGAAAAAAGCAAATACAATTTTTTGGGTTATTTTTGATAAGTTCTATTATTACATATTTTTCGTAAAACTTAACCAAAAATTTTAATCAAACTTTTGCGTGGTATTTAACAATGTATTTTTAGACTAGGATCACTGTTTGCAGGTTAGGAACATTTGATTTAGTTTTAGGTGAAAAGAGTATGCCATATAATTCTTTTCATTCTATGTAACACATTTTGTTCTATTTTTTGCATCATTTATAGCATCATTTGTAGAAAACTCAAGGGACCTGAAAAAAATTCTAATCAATTCGAATTATGGACATTCAAATTAGTTAAGGCTCATTATAATATTTTTTAATAAAAAAAAACTCATGACTTACTTAGAATTTAAATGCATTTTTTCTTAATTCATGATCGCATGAAATAGTGTTTGATCGTACGTACGTATCTTTATACATATATTTTTTTTAGTTTTATCTTCAGTTTTATTTATATCAGAACTAAAAGGCTTTATTCCAAGGGAGATATACATATTATAATCATCCGATTTAGGAGTAATTTTGATACCATTCATACTCAGATCAATTATGTAAAAAATGCTTCTGTCAAATTTTTAGTTTTCTATCATTAAAGTGAAAAATTCATAAATTGTAGTTTAAAATTAAATTATCACTGTTTACAAAACTCTAACGATAAAATGAGAGACTATGCCTGTATATATTTTGAATAAAAACGAATAGTAATATAATAGTAATAGGAAATCATCAGTGAAGAAATGACAGTCAAGTTAACTATTTTCCCTTTAGGACTTTTAACGTCATTTTATCCATATGTATCAATTAATTTCACATTTGGGTGTTGATGTCAACTTTAATATCTCCATCGGCCCGATTCGGGCACTACACCCATCCTAGGAGGGTGTTTACTTTGGACGCACAACTGTTAATACTGTTGAACGTCTACACCACCTGCAATTCATAATCAATATAAATCACGACTGTGAATAAAATATTAATAGACAAAGATTGAACCTGAGCAGTTTGCCTATCTTTGACTATTTTTCAATGTTAAAACTTTTATTGTGCTAACATTTGCTCATTTTTTGGAATTTTATTACCGATATTTGCTACTTTTATGATATATATGATATGCTGATGATATTTTCATGATAATCCGATATTTACTACTTAATACTGGGTAAGATAAAATACATTTTATAGCTGTTGAAAATAGAACTTCTGTTTCTTACAAATTGGAATATTAAAACGGAGAAAAACGATTTGATTAGAAAAACTTTGGTAAATAAAATCCATCCATGTGTGGATATTGTCACGAAGACTGAAGTAATGACATGGATAGTTAGAAACAATTGCGTATATTATCACCAAGCAACTTGCTGGAGAAAAGCACGAAGAACTCAGCTGAACTCTGCTTTCATACTTCTATAGAACATTCGAGAATCATGCTCGAATAGTAAAGAATGTTCTAGAATTATCTTGATTTTAAAGAAATAAAAAAAAACAATTTTAAATTAAAATTCCAGCCTTTGGATAAAATGTTCTAAATGAGAATCGAACTAGGGACCAACGGATTCACAGTCCAATGCTCTGCCAATTGAGCTATGGGGAATTATAACTGTCTTTCTTTTTGAGGCTATATATTTGTCCAATTCTATAAATATATCCAAGCATCACATTTATGGCAATTTAAAAATATGTTGTTAAATAATTACGAACAAGTTATAGCAAGAATAAAAAATCAGTGGGCAATGTTTAATAAGCTAAACCATCTAAACACTACAGGTGAAAAAATAACATAACATAAATATTTTCTACAGAAAACTTTCTCTTATTTAATAAAAAATTAACAGTTATGATCTTTTCACTTAAGCAATTTTAGACTGTGCGTGTTTCTTTATTTTTCGATATAATAGCCCGCATCTGTTATGAAAAACGAGGTAATTTGATGCGTTTAAACTGTGTCATGTTTGTTATACGCCTCTGGAATTTGTCACCAAACTCTAAAGTGGAATTTAATTCGCTTCGCGACAGAGTTTTTGCGCAGTTGATGACATTATCACTGGGTTTCCTTATTATTTTTCTCATCAGTTTGTTACGCTCCTTCATTAACACAGCGCTCATTAGCGTTGAAATCATTATAAGGGCAAATACATTTTCATTTCCTATTCATATTTATATTGCCTTTGTAAGCCTCCGACAATCATAAATTTACTTTTAGAGCAGAATAAAGAATTCCCCGTTAAGCCTGTAGAAAATTTAAAATCATAAATTTGAAACATGCATACATTTTGGAGAATTGCATATTTTTCCCCCTCCTGATCAAAAAAAAAAAAAAAATGCGGAATGGTAAAATTTAAAAAACTTGCTTTAAACGGAAAAAATAACACGGGAAAAAAGGCCTTTCGTCTTATATCTAATTTTTATTATAATTTATTAGAAAGGATTAGTACAATAAATGAATGAACAAGTCTTTTCAAAAACAAAACTGTAAAATAATTTTGTTTTAATTTTTATAGATTTTGATTATTCAGTTCTACCGTTTTCTCAACGTTTAACGCAGGTTTTTATTGCCTTGTATTTAATGGTAACTTTGTAGTTTTTTAACCAGTTTTCCCCAATGTTAAAACTGTCAGATTTATCAGTTACCGATTTTAACTCCTGTTGCGTTGAGTTTCGATTTTTGTTTTTGCTAGATTAATGACCCGTTGTGAAGCGGCTAGAAGGTAATTTTCGGAGACACATTGTATCTTTGAGTCGGAGTTAGATGTGCCTGCTTCTCCAAGTTGTTGTGACACATCGGTGTCAGCATGTTTGACTTTCGATTCTTTCAAATTCTCTAATCTTCTCTGTGATAAAATTTAAAAAAAATTAACTTACTGTTTGTTAGCCATAAAAAGTAAATTTTTAAACATAAAACTGAACTCTAAAACTATTTAAAGATTAAAACGGAAATGTTATGTACACAGAGCGGAATTAGCATTTTTTTTCCTCAAAACTTACCATCAAGAACAGTAAACTCGAAGAACTGTTCCCTAGAAAAAATTAAATTAACGAATTTAAAAAAAGTTTCAAAATACTAAATTTTAAGAATTTATTAATTTTGTTAAAAGTATAATATTGTAGAAATCCTGCAAAATTCCGTAATTTAAGCTTCCATTTCCCGAAAAGGAAATTTTGTAATGTACAAAAGGTTCATAGGGTTAATTTTTTATCCTTTTATTTCTTTACAATATCAAACAAATTTTTAACGAGCTCAATTCATTTATAATATCCTTATAAATTTACCGTAGAAGGAAGTAAGATTATCGTAACACAATTTTCTGTAAACACGTGTGTTCGACCGGATAGTGATACAGGCTAACAGTCCTCACTCATGACGCTAAATGATGGTAACTCGAAGATATAGCTAACATTTAAGTGAATCATGGTAACTCGAAAATATAGCTAACATTGAAATGAATCATGGTAACTCGAAAATATAGCTAACATTGAAGAGAACCATGGTAATTCGAAAATATAGCTAACAGTGAAGTGAAAGCTAGCCGATTTTCGGATTACCCTGATTTAGCATCATGAATATGATGCTAAATCATATATAAAATCACATATAAGAAGCTCACTGTTGTTAATCGGTAGAATGCACATGTTTGTGAAAAATCATTCTAAACCTTCTTGACCTAATCGCACTTCATTCTATGGTAGGTTTATGAATGCATTTTTAAATGAATTATGTGGATTCAGATTTTGTTCCTTGTCATAAAAAGATTTAATCATCAGCACTTTATTGCGCAGCAGAATTGAAGTCTTTTGTTTGATAGAGACTTAATTTATGCTGTTTCTGTTCTAGGAATAAGTTTTAATTTACACTGTCTTTGTTTTAAAAATACCTTTTCACTAAGAGAAAGTTTAACCCTTTCATCCCTGAATTTTTCAAAAGTGGAATAAAAAAAAACATTATGGAAATTAGGGATAAGATTCACCAAGAGAACATCCACATTTAATTTCATCTCAATTCACCACGGGCATAGGAAACAGGAAGTCTCTGCAAATGCCACCATCAGGTTTGAAAAGAAATGAACAGTAAGAACTTAGAATACCGCGGTAGCAAATGCCACCGAGAGGGCCAAAGGAGTTAATAAAATTAAATCAGATTTTGAAAATTTATTTATAAGAATTTTGAGAGGCAGCTTCTCGAATTTAATGTTCTTTGTAGCATGATTTCTGCAAAAAAATAAATAAATAAAAATTAAATTAAGTTTGCACGAAGAAGGTATTTATTGTAATACATTTTAATTCTTGCTTTTTTTCTTTATTAGCGAAAGAGGGATGTCGTTCATTTAGCTTACGAAACTTCCAATCCAATAATATATCAATTATTTGTTTAACGGTCATAATTAAAAGATTATTAGTTGGACAATGAAACCTGATTTTCTCTCATTTTTACTTTTAATTTTATTTGTTAACTTTGTGAATATTAATCAAATTCCGAGTGTATTATATAAAATTTCACATCATTATAAAAATGCTGTAATAACGTGAAACATGACGTAACATTTGAACAAAAAATATACATAGAAAATCAATCTAAAAAAAGTAAAAAATCAGTCTTTTAAAGAAATGCCGATGAAGGTCATGATATAATTTTCAGCGTGTGTGTGTGAATGTTTTGCAGTTTTCTTCCTAATGGGAAGTCAGTGGGTTTGAACACATCAACTTTTCAGCTATGAAAGGCTACCGCAACATTAACCTTCATTAAATTTTTCTGTCTTTTATTTATTAGAGTTACAGGACGAGGTTACGGAACATTAGTACCGCTTCTGTTTGAAAGAGAATTTCACTCGCCGTCTCAAAGAAAATCACCAAACCGTGATGTGAAAATGAAACGGTCGAAGTAAGATGCAATTTGACAAATAAAGGACAACATATATTTTCATTCTGTTTTATTTTCTACATTTTATGAAATATTCAGATGAAGCACTCAGATCTGTTACATGGTGGGCCATCTCTATAAATAGTGAATGTTATTTCAAGATCGTTTCTGAAAGAAAAGAAAAAAAAGAAGACTGGAAATAAAATATCACGAATGCAGTAAGTGATGCTGAACTGATGAAACCTTTTGATTTGGTCAATGCCCAAATCATTTCATGGTTTTTCATTGGTTGGATGTTTATGATAAAACGTTGGTGGAACTTGTTGAAATATAAGCTATCAACTTAATGGGCAGATCTTCAATGTCTTTGAGATATTGTTCAAAATATTCTTTTTGAGTGCACAATTCTGTGGGAAAATGGAAAATTCTTTGGAAAGTAGGAATTGAAACTTCATGAGACTACTATTGTTATTGAAAATTCCAAGTCGGTAGTTTGTATAATGCTATGATTTTCGTGATATGTCCTTCTGTACGAATTAATACTAGGTTTACCATGAGTTGGCATATACATATTTCTTCCAAAGGGATTAAAATAACACCTTTTGATATTTAATTAGAAAAAATATAAATTGAATAATTTATTATGAAGTTAAATTAGAATTTTTATATAGATATTTTCAATGTATTTGTTGAGGTGTGATGTGATGAAAAGCAGTTCCTCTCTGTTTAATAACTAAAAAAAGTGTTTATTTTCTAATCTATGTCTTCAGGATCATCTATTCTTCTAACTTCACATCGACTCAAACGCCTTCTTACAAATAATCTATAATACCTTCTATATGACTGACTTTCGGCTTCAACTTCGGCCTCTTGCTTCTTACATGCACACATTTTACTAACACATACTTATTTCTGTATTTATATCTATATTAACGTGCGTCCCTATCAAGCCATTTCATATTTAAATATAAATGTATGCATTTTCAATAATATTAATTCGAATAATCAAAATTACCTCTTCGGTAAAGTAAGTATACTATATACATTCCTACGAAACTTTATATATATATATATATATATATATATATATATATATATATATAAAGGATTTGTGATTTCCTGTCTTATAAATGTAAGTAAAAATTAATTACATTATTATTATAAAATGCTGCAATAATTTTCTGAAATAAAACTAACGAGAAGTTTTCTTAGAGGGGTCAAAATGACAACTTGGTAAACCTAGAGTTAAGGTAACAGAAAATGTAGTTTGAAAACAAATCCTTTTCCTTTTGAACTCGAAGTTTCATTCAATACATTAATAATATTTAATTAGGCGTAATGATACTTAGATTAGCTTTCATCACGGGAATAACTACATTTGTCTCAGAATAAAGCTCTCTACAACGTTGGTCATTTTCAGAAATTTTACTCATAATTTTTTTTTTCAATTTAAAGCGTAGTGAAGAAAAGGCTCATTATAAACAATTATATTATCATCTTTAATTATCTATTATCTCTGCATAAATTATTTAATGAAAATAGTGAGGAAATATTAGGGAAAATGTGGTCCAAAGTAGGAAGATTTCCTCTTCAAGTACTTCTAGTTGGATATTTATCTTTAAAATAAGATCAGGACAAGTTGACATCCAAAATAATTTCTATTTCACACAAAGTGCTACAAATCAGAGTATTGATTTTGTTTCATTTATGTGGTGTAAATATGTTACTAACAAAAAAACCCGATGTTTTGCTTTAAAAAAAAAAGCAATTCAATACGTTGGTTTATTTTCGTTACATGTGAATTTGTGCATTGCGCTGTATTGTATGAGCTACAATTACGAGTAAGTAGTTAGATAGTATCTTAAAAGCAACTACCAAACCCTGCTTCTAGACCTATTTCAGTTTATTTATTTTCCGACGAATGCCTTTCAATATTGCCACTTCTTTTTCGTCTCATTGCGAACATATCTTGTAATTTTTTTTCTTTTACTTATTAATTCTGATTTCATTCTTTAATCCTCTTAGTGTTAACCAGTTTGGCATCCAGTTAAATTTCTACTAATAGGTTTTCAAGCGCCAGTTAAATTTTGTGGTTTGTTTTCGTGTTTTTAAGCCTGGATACAAGTTGAAAGTTCCATTTTAATTATATTCCCTTCAGAACGTGTATTTGAATTTTTTTAGTGAAATCAGGGCTTATATTTTGTTCCCTTGCATACTATTCTTGATAAAGGCCATCAAGTACAAGTGTAGATTAAAAGCAACAATGGACAACGTAATAGTAAAGGAGAGAAATTTTCCGATTCTTAGGTCAGATTATTGCATTTCAGAACAAAATGATCAGTTCCGCAGAGGAATATAAATTAAACTAAAGATAAAATGAAGAGGACGGTGTCTCTTTTTGTCGCTACTTTACTTCAGAATGATATACTGGGTTATGAATCTTTAAACAACAAAATGGTGATTGTTTCAAAACTTCCAATTGTTATGTATTCAGTTTATCACGTTATACGAAAAATACGTGGTTCTCAAATTTTATATGTTTGAAAAATCACTTTTTCTCATTTTAATAATCTTAGATACCACATCAATGGATGCATGTCAACCTGATATGTGCTTAAAAATACCAAAAAAAAAGGGGGAATAATATAGCCCTGCTTATTTGTTAAGGGTTTTAAAAGAAATTGGTCTCCTTTTCGTTGCAACATTCTTCATGATTCTTTTGGCCTGTTTATATACTAGTGGCTCGGAACTTGCTGAGATTGCTTAATTTTTCTCTAATGTTTTTCAAAAGAAATCAGATCAAGTAGATATAAATTGAAATAATTTTTCTTGGAGTAAATGTTCGTTATTATCAAAGTGGTTGGATTAGAGAAATCGATGGAAGTAAAATCTCAAAACTCAATATTAAGAAACAAAAAGATCTGTGCGCAGACCAAGTTTACTCTAGGGCAGAGCTGATGATGTAGAAATCTACGTGGTCCGGCTAAGATAGCTTTAACATCGCATTTTCCAACAAGCTGCAACTGCACATTAGGCAACTGGGAGGATTGGCAATCATGTGATCGCAAAAGAATCGTGTATCACTCAAATGTGTGCATCTCTACCACTCCATCAGATTGTGTTGCACTCCACAATAAAAAAACAAGTTCAGATTGAAGAAGCTCAAAATATAAAAGGATAGATCCTCAATTGTTAATTATCCACTTCATTTTTTAATTTTGTCTTTCTTATGATGTAAGGAAAAATAGAAATTTATGAAATTTAGTTTAATTATATTAACGTCCTGTTGTAAAGCAACACTAGGCATATTTTGGGACAGACCTCATAATTTTGAATTGCGGTCAGATGGCAAGGACGACACCTGAGCTGGCAACCCCCCCCCCCTTCTCCACACCAGCGTGGGGACGTTTGACCTGACGGATTTAAAGTGGAACATACCCCCTTACACGATTGTTCTAGATGGAATAAAGTCTCGTACATGAAGCCATCCGGTTTACATGTCATCGCGGCCCCAGAAATTTAAGAACCGGAAAACATTGGATATAGTGAAAGTAACAAGATATCTTGCGAAAGTCTACAAATTTTGTTTACACCGTAGAAAAAACAGTTCGTGGATCTCAAAAGACGTTCTGAACCTAGATTAAGCCTTTTAAATATATAAAAAAATTCTTAAATAATTCTTATGAAGAACATTTAAAAATTTAAATAGCATACTTGTTTTATGTCAATTAATTAGAAATAAAGATCATTTTGCGACAAGGACTCCTTACCTGACTGATTGAATCTTTGGGCGTCACGTAATTGCCATTGAATGCCTGTGAACTGCCTTGAAAACTTGTTCATTGTTAAAGCGTTAAAAGGAGAATTTTTAAAAATAAATAAAACTTTCATTTTTCTTTTCTAGTTTGACGAGATCATTCCGTAGTTCATCGCATTGATTATATTCTACAAAAGTAAAATTAAGAAGAAGTTTATTGAATTGTTGCACAAATTAATTGTGTTTAGGGAATTATAGCTTTTCTTTGTTCCATCAAATAATCGTTTTTTTTATTTTGATTCATTGAAAAAGTTATTAGAATTTACAATTTATATTCTATTTGTGTGTATTACTTATATTTTATCTTATATAGCTGGTTTTAAAGAATCATTTGCTAAATTTTAGCTGTAATTATTTTAAATCTTTACTACTCTTGAAGTAAAATTTCTAACTTTTTAAAAAGTAGAAATTCATTGAAATTAAAACACTTTCAACTGAAATAACAGGATTTCAGGTATTTTAAAATTTATAATTTATTTAAAGAATAGCTAATTCTTCAAACAACTTTAAAATATTAATAATTTTCATAGATCTTGTCTACATTTTTCGAAATTAAAGGGATATGTTGTTTAGTTATGTTTATTAATGAAGAAGAGGTTAAAAAATTTGTTATGCTTGCAAGAATAGTATAACTAACGAATATTTTGAAAATTACCTATACAAATGTGAAATTTTCATAAAGTTTTTATATGTTTTAATACATTAATGAGATAATTTATCTCTGTGATACTCAGTAGATAGCATTTTGATAATCTGTCCTCCATCTTTCCGTAGCAAGCAGCCGGATCCGCAACACATCTGTAGATTCGAGCTTCTGAATGCTAAGCAAACTACAAAAGCCCGCGTCTACAGCGTACATTGCGAATGGCCAAGATTCGTCCAAGATTCCTCTTTCTGCATATCTGCAAGAAAAGAAAAAGTAAAGGCATTAATTTAAACATGTTAACATTTTTATCAATAAATTAAGCAATGTAGTCTCTTTTTCTGATTGCAAAACTTATTGTATAATTATAAAAGTTAATTTTCAATTTTCAGTCAATTTTAGAACTAAAGAACAGTATCTAATTTGTGAAATATGTAATATTTACTCTGAAGAGAAACTAAACCCTTATAAAGCAAAAGATCTCATCCGTCCTAAACAAAGTTTTTATCGAAATAGTGATTAAAAAAATTAAGTTTTGGCACTATAGCAAAATTTTACTTCATTCTAATTCAAAGTGCCCAAAGTCGTTAAAAAAGGACGCAGACTAGAGATCAACTCCCTCTTTTTTAATCTTACAACTTAAACTAAAATTAAGAAATTTGTTAATTCTAGAATAAATATTTTCTAACTGTTGAGCCCTTGTATAGTACTTGCAATGATTTCATTTCATTATCAAAAATTAAATTGCACATTAATGCCAAAAAGTATCTAAAATTTTTAATATACTTCTGAAATGAAGCAAATAGAAAAGCATAATCACTGTAATAATAATTTATAAAGTTTGTTACCTCAACTCGTATAATGTGGGGGGTTTTTTGTATTAAATTTGTAGACTTAGCATGAAAAATATTAACCCTTTGCACTCCGATAGCACTTCTGACTCGACATTCAAGATTGTGCATCATTTTGACGTTTTATTTATTTAGTTTCAAATGTAATTGTTAAAAACGCCTTCATAATGGTTAAGAGAGGTAGATTAATTTTTCAAAGAAATTTGACATAAAAGAATTATGTATATTTATTTTTCATTGCACTAAACAAATATTTTTCATAGCAAAAAACCTTTTGAATATCTCGAAATAAAGTTTAAAAAAAATCCAGTCAATTTAATACACATAAAACTTTCCGAGTCAAAAAGTTATAAAACAGGAACTTTTGTATCTTATTCAGTTTTCTTTCATAGTTTCTTGAAATAAATAAATAAATAAAAAAGAAATAATTTCAAATAAGAATAAGGGTGAAGGCTGAAGTTGAGAAAAGTCGGTCAACGAATAATGAATTTTTCGTGAAGCTCCATCATATCTGCCTTGGTTTATTTTTCTTGTTAATCCTTTATTTACTGACTGTACTTAAAAGTACCATGAAAATCTGACTTATGTCTTCGTAATATGACTATTTTTCCTGATGGCATCCAAAAGAACGTGGAGAATGTAACCCAGATAGAAAGTAGTTAATATAAACTAAGAGTAGAAATTAAAAATATTTCATTAATAATATTTAAATTAATTAAGATATTTAGATTAATTAAAAAATTTCTTGGCTTTCCTAGTATCATTCTGTAAATAAACTTAACTACTGGTGCAAAAATAAAGTTTAGAAATTCATAGTAAAATAATTCGGTAAATAAATAGTTAAACCAAATTAATCTTTTAAGTAATATATTTTTAAATGTTATCAATTTTTATCAATGAAAATCGGTATGAGCTTTCGAAATCCATTCTGTTCAGATATCACATTGTGAATAAAAAGAAAAGTCATTGTGAATAAGATGAAATATTGCACTTTTTTCAATGCAATTTTATTTAATATTACATTGAATGGAAACATGAGAACTTTTCTGATCTAGATCAAAATTTTATACGGTGATCAAGATGTAATTATAAAATTTAACGAGTATATTTGGAACCATTAAGTTAATTTAATTTCTATGAAAAAAATACATATCAAATGTTTGAATTTTAACTAAAATCCTTGTTTCTATTTTTTTTAAAGTTTGGGGTTTATATAAAGAGTTTACGAAGGAAAATTAAGCGTTATTATTTCGGGGGTTTTTTCAGTGTGCGTAAATAATCATTTTAAGTATTTTCTCAGAAAAATATCCTTTTAAGTTTTTTAAAAAACGTTATTTATTTTTGTTTATAGTTTAAATTATACAGGATAATCAATTTAATTCTTTTACTCTGTCTGCCGATAATGATTGATTTAGTAAGTAAGGTCAATATAACCAGGGATTTTTCAGAAATTTTCTCTCGTATTTTCTAACAAAAATGCTATCCCAGAGAAAGCATTGCATAACATTGGCGTAGAATAGTTATGAAATTTTAATCTTTGGCGTAAATTTAGACTATTTACTGAATTTATCGAGTGAATCTTGGCTATTCTTTTAGGCGATTAATCCCTGGAATGCGAAAATCCAATTTGTGTTTTAGATGCGTTTTCCCCAATTGATTAAAAATAACATCTGACAAAATTAGTCACAAAACCCGTTGCCAAATTTGATATAATTAATTCGCAGCAATTTTTGAGGTATTGGATTTAAATGAGTCTGAAAGTACAAACCTACAGATGGTCACACCCCCCCCCCCGTTGACTTTCTCTCAAAATTTCACACGTGTCTACGCTATAGATATTAAATGTATATACCACATTCTATCTTTCTAGCTCTTTTCGTTTTGTAATTACCATGATGACATATTCGAACGGCTGGACAGACAAACTTCCTCTAATCGGATTTTGCTCAAAATTCGACAGAAAACCTCGAATTTGATATAAAGACTGTATACAAAATTTCATCTGTTTATTTCAGATCGTTTTAAATTCATCTTTGTCTCAGACAGATAGACATTGACGAAAAATGTGTTTTTAGAATTCAGAATAGTCTAAAACTTCGAGATTCGTCAAAATATCGATTTTCGATTGTAAAATCTTCTTTATATTTCCTATACTGAAAAGTAATAATGGCACTGTGAGAAAGTGCATCATAAGGGTCAAAAACCCATGAGTTGACACGATTCAGATCATTTTCGACATAATAACTTGTTCAATAATGTCTCAAAGTTATAAACAAAAATCATTAAGATCATTTTTCTGATCTAATAGTCATGTTGAAGTGCGTTGTCTAACAGAGAGCGATTCATCTGTGTCGGATTCTCGATCATCTCGGAACTTTTTGTTCCCTTCAAATGCTTTCGTTTTTTATGACAGTTGTCTTAATATGCCTTTTGCAACATTTAAGATATTTTTGATGAAGAAATTACATTGCAGAAATTTAATGCATATTTTTTATCAGTTTTATTCATCATGTTGAAAAATCGAAGCAGTAAAATACCTTATATCATCAAAAACAAATTTATCTTCGAATGATAATAAAAAATCAAATATTGAGTAATAGATATATACACTATAAGTTCAAAAAATATTTCTTAAATTTCGGAGGTAATATTTCTAATATGATATACCCATTTTCAATCAAACACTCGGGATACTTTTTGATTACAGTAGTAAAATCAATATTTATCATTTGTCAGTGTCGATTAAAATTTATTTTAAAGTTATAAAAACATGAAAAAAATTGTTTA
>JAOUZG010020818.1:2728395-2745010 GCA_026289955.1 Argiope argentata
TATAAAAACATGAAAAAAATTGTTTAAATAGAAATTTTATCGGACCTTTAATCTCTAGATTCAGGGGATTTAATTTACGAGGACAATTAAATACATTAATATAAAAAAATTAGTAAATAAATAAGTTTAATCTGGAGTTATTATACAACATCTTCAGGTAACCATTAAAGAAGGCTTAAGTTATTAATGTTACGCCCTTCTATTTGATTTTATTTTGATGCTTATGCTAAAAATTTGTGTTTTTTTCCTTTGTAGACGAAGGATTTTTCATGAGTTTTTCTTCTTATAAAAGCAAATATTAGAAAAAGAAAACCTGTTAGGCTGAGTTTTCTACTTCATACAAGGAGGCGGAGTTACCGGATACGTACTTTGTTCCGGCTTTCAGCGCATACTAATTAATTATTTTGTATCGTATAATTTTCTTATGCATCATGAGACCTTATCTCTTTTATGCATTACAAAATATACTTTTAAACTGATTAATCGATTCATTAGCTTAAGCATGAATGTAAAACATAAAGACAATGATGTATTTCGTTACATTTTATTCTCCAGCGGTTTTAGAGCGTGTTACTAAAAGGTGTGCCCTCATCCCCCGAAATTATACAAAAGAGGAGCATACCAAATTCTAGCATTTAATCAATTGGATTTCTTACTAGGGAATAAAACTCGGAAATCTTTGAAAGGATTAAAATAACTGTTATAAATATCATAAAAAATGTATTTTAATTTATGTAATGTAAGGCAGTTAGTTAATAAAAGAATAAAATTAAAGCATCATTGCAACAAAAATACAGGTGAAACAAGTGAATTGAGCCTTTCAGTTAAAGAATAATTCTTCAATATCTACTGTAATTATTGAACATTCTTCTTGTGAAAGGTCAGAATTCAACTAAGGGATTTTTTTTTACTTATTCATATGATTTACAATGTGTTTTTAAAGTTGTTTCTGAGTGAATTATATCAAACTGTTTTACAATGAAAATAACACTTTATTTTAATATTTTTATCTTCTTAAGTATTAAGCCAATAAATGTATGTAGGAACACACAGCAAATTATGGTAACTCTGATTATTATTTGTTTAGAATTTTAATATTTAAAATGATAAAAGCTAATCCTAAAATAGAAAAAGTTCATTACGAAATGGTATTACGTTGGATAACATTTGTTTATCCACAGCGTTAGAGACTACAAGATTACTGCTCTTACCTACAATTAGTCTTCACCTTTCAATTCCTACAATTAGTTCACACTTTCCCTATATAACGAAATAGCAACTAAATGACAAAAAATACTGCCTACTAAATGACAAAAAATAACGAAATGGCAACACTCTGGGAATTTTTATGGTCCAGCAGTGCGAAGCGCTAACATGATTCGTAAGCTGGCGTTGGTAAATACTAACTTAAACTGTGTAGTTTTTTTTTATCTGTCCCTCTTAGACAAAATGCCCCGGTCAACCAGTTTGAATGCGAAAATTTGTAAAGAGTTTACGTACTGTAAAGATATTTTAATTTCAAGTTTATTTTTCGTTAAATATTTAAATGTTATTTTATTTGCTCTCTACTTTTTGCTTTTTATTCGTAGTTAATAGCAGATAAAATCATTTAAAAATTAAATGTATTTCTAAATTTTTGTAATTTTACCACTATTTGAAATTATTAAAATTGATTTTTGAAGTTTTTGTCTCATTCTATAATTTATAAAAATTAAAGAAAAATTAAAAAGAATTTCATTCGGGTCTTTGTGATTGTTTAAAAAAAGAAAATAGTGTGCGCGAATTGAATATGAATGAGTAAACTTGCCTTTTAAAAATGATTACGACTTCAATCTGAAATCTTTCCACAAATTTTCAAAAATCAGTGCAAGGATCATTCTCTTTTAACTTATTCTTATTCAAATGTTACATTAAGCTACCTATTGTATGAATAAAAATAATCTTGCTCAAATCTAATTATCAAACAATTCTGACAATTGAAATAATAAAGTAATTTAAACCATTTTCTAGGTCTATTTCTTAAGAATATTCGTAATTTCTATAAATCGAATATAAGAACTTTGACGCTTAAAATTCATTCAAAAGCACTCGTGACATCTTTTATTAAATAATTAGTTAAAAATTTATATTCAATGGAAAAAAAATATTTACTTGAATTATCTTTTGAGTTATTAGATATTCAGAACTATGTTGAAAAACACCTTTCTAAATCATTTTTTTGATTAATAATTTTAATTATGGTACAAAATCTCGATTAGAAATTTTCATGTAACTTTGTAATAATTAGAATTTTATGAATATTTTCTGTTTCTTGTTTGCTTAGTTCAGTTAATTTAACATCTTTTTTGAAAATAATATGAGGAAGTTTCACAATAGGCCTCATACTATTGAAGGGTTATGGGGCCGACATTTGATCCCACTTCCCAGTCTCTAAACTTCCATACCAGCAGAAAGGCATTTGACACCAAAGTATTAACCATACACCAAGTCCACATGCACAGTAAACCTTTAGTCAAATCTGGTCCCGATTCTGCGAACCTCCTCTCTGAAGCCCAAACTTTACCAAAGATCAATTCTTTATTTTTTTTTATATCAAGTTCATATTTTCATAATTATTCTTGAATGGTTTCAATAAAATAATGTTTTTGCATCCCGATTAAATTAAGTACATTACTTATTAATTATTTAATAAGTATACTTATTAATTATTGAGGAACCTGTTGTTCTGGATATTCCCTAAAGTACTAATAACTTTATACTTACAATGTTGCTTTTCAAGCTTTTAAACAAATATTTTTTAATATGTAAGGCAATTACTGCTTTTTATTTACATAGTTATGAAAAAAATACATTTTTTTATATAATACATTTAATACAATACAATTTTTTTTGATAACTAAACATATCACTTACTTCAATAAACAAAAAAAATAGTAAATAATACGACAAAATAAGAAAAAAAAATTGTTACATTGCGGAAAAAGGAGAAAATAAATACAAAAAATGAAGAGATTGAAAACTACACAATTATATTATACAGATTAAAAACTACACAATAAAAATAGCACGATTAATTATGTTAATTCGCTTTTTTAAAAAGAATTAAATAAGCTCATTGAATCTGTAGAAATTTGTTTATTTTTTGAATTTCAAAAGTATTTTGTTTCTCTTGAATTCACGTTCATAAATAATGGTAGCTGTTAATGATATTTTTAATGGTAGTATTATGCTTTTGATTCTTCAATAATGGGAATTTCCTCTATAGAATATTTCCAGCTTTGAAAAGCAAATCTTTCTCTGAATTAAAAACAATAATACTTCTAAAATGCTTAATCTTTCTTTGTACTTTCGAGGGTAACACCCTTTTTGTCTCTGTTTAGTCTTCGGATGTTTTAAAATCAAAGAATATGCGAATCAGTTTTACATTTGATTGGATTTTTTTAAAGTAACCGAGAATAATATTTAATGTCAATAAGATATTTTATTGTTGCCATCCTAAACATGCGAATGACTTAGAAACTTAACATAATGATGTATATTTCAAAGAGTTCATCGGAAAGTTAGTAATGTATTCCTCCTAGATAGTTTAAGTAAAATGCAAAAATAAATCACCTAATGATATCAAATCTTTTTATTTATTCCTTCGATTAGAAACAGATGACAAAATATTCACAAACGGTCAATAGCACTTCAGGCTTGAGTTGCGAAAGTCCGTGAGAAAATTTTTTCCATCTCCCCCTTAATGGGCATTTTTTTTATTTCTTCGCTTTTCCCTTTTCTCCGTTTTTCTTTTCTAAGAAGAAACCACCAAACACAGTTTCTTAAGTAACATTAAGCTTGAAGAAGAAAAAAATAAGTAAAATAAAAACTGAACTGAGAGCGCCATGGTTTCCCATATGAAATACGCTCTCTGGCACTTGTAGCTTAAGAAATGATCCTTGCGCAGAGAAAAAATAGTTCTGCCGTCGCGGGAAAAAATGAAGTTCAAAAAAAAAAAAAAAAAAAAAAAAAAACTTCCATACATGTAAAAAATAACATGTATTGACAGTTTATTTTCACGAGCTTGCCTGAAAAAGCTAGTTGTTTTTGGATTCTTACGTCTTGTAAAAATCTATTTGGTAGCGGAAAATGCCAAGGCTTTGCAGACGTGCTTACGTTTACTTTTAAAAAAGATCTCCTCTCTAATTTGATCTGGTAAATGCCCGCCTACTGAATCAGTCCACAGAGTTTTTCAGCTTAGAGCAACATCTTCGGTTTTCCCGGATCCGTAGGGCACAGTTTGAAAAAAATACAGGAAGAAATGAAATGTCCCGAAGTTTTATTGTCGTTCTTCTAATCGGAAATAAGAGAGAAAAACTAGAGAAAAAATGCATGGAATGTAACAAAAAAAAGCTTTAATCTTTTTTCAAATAGTGAAGCACGATTTAAGTTTTTTAATTTTCTGATTTAAATTCTTTCCTTTCTTTTGGCTTTATTTTTTGTAAAGTAATGATATTATCAGTATTAAATATCAAAAAAATGAAATTTTGTTTTAAATAACAAATAATACAACAAAATATTTTTAAAATAAAAATAAATAATATAATTTTTTAAAACTCTCTTTACGTTTTAAAAAATTATCACTAATTGAATAATATGACAATATAATCTTAATCTGGTAAATCTAGAAATTTTCCTTAATATTAAGAATTCGTTATCATTATTCTAATGGGGAAAAAGCAGGATATTTCATAAAATCAAATATTTATATCTCTATCAAAATTAAATTTAAATATTTAAAAATTATTTAAATCTATTGGTTGAAGTAATTTTAAAAAAGGTATCGGATCCTCGTTTCACAACATTATTCACACTTTTTTCATGTAACAACTCTATCATCTTTAAAAAATAAAATACAATAATATCATAAATCAAGAATATTTCAGAATCACAGAAAAAATTAATAAAATAAAAATTCTAATAAAAAAGAACTACAGATATCTTCTGGAATAATATATTTATGTTTCAAGAGGAAATAAGTGGCTAAATTATGCAGAAGGGAATCGTTTTCGTGATTTAGTGTAGTTCAAAATTAAACAGTAAGATCAGATAACCAGATGCGAGTAGTTACATAAAGAGGATTCACGTGGGTGATTTTCAAAGTGGTAGAATAATCAATATTTAGAATGTGGCAGAATGTGGATGTAGATAGAAGTTTTCAGGAACTAGGAAAGGTGAAGAATGTCATATGGAAACTATTTCAAGCGGATGGAAACATAAGAAATCGTTGCGGAATACGTTGTGATTGTTATAAAGCAGCAACACAACCGTTAATTAGAAATAACTACCAAAAGAAACGGGGAAGTACTACAAACGATCTGTTCCAACAGCTTAGGAATCCATGGATTCTACAATTTAGAGGCAAACCAACAGCAGATGGCTAGTATATATACCCTCAGGTATACAAGATATGTTCCATTCACAGCAGCCAGATGATGAAAATGTGTTAACTGCATGCTTGTTTGTTGTTTTCTGGTGAATCCATATTTACAGCAATCAGCATCTCGAAGGAATGTTTTGGAAAATGCCAAAAACCCTTTATAACTAAGAAAATGCCACTGAATGCGTCTTTATAGTGGCTTTGAACAGCCAGTTTGCGAACTCATTATCTGTGTTTTTGGACAGTTTATCATACTTAAGGGGATATAAACCTGCAACCATACATTTTGAAACTCAGAGGTACAATAAATTCAGATTTGACCTTTATGGATGACAACACCTATCCTCGCCATGAATCTATCATTGATAAATGTCTTGTGGATGAGACCTTCCATCTGAGATATGAACTCTCTTTAGAAGGTATAAGACTTGCTCCATAACTTGTTGTAAAACGCCTTACTCCATCCTTAAAACATTTTGCTCCATGAATTGCTGTAAAAACTTCATTCAGGCTTATTCTGGAATATTTGCTGGCTCTGATTCAAGAGTTTTCACGGCCTGCTGCAAGAAAGCTGAATAATTTAGAGCTCAGCTTATCCAGATGATGTACTCATTGTTTTGTAGCCTAGGTAAGCATGTAACCTATTGACCTTTATTAAAATTCCATAGTGTTAAATGCGATCAAGATAAAGGGATAATACCTGGGCATGTATATTCCCTTTGCTTAGTTTACATTTAAAAAAAAACATTTTCCTTAATTTATTGAGTACTCTGGTGTGTTACCATGTGATTTACTTTGTTTCTTATACTTAAAGGATTTTATTTTGTGCTTTTGGAGACTATATTCGAAAGAACTCTCAATTTACGAACATGAATTCAACAAAAAAATGCGAGGTAAATCTCTCAAGTTTTTTTTTAATCAAGTGTGAAGTGTATATTTTGAACTATGCTCAGGAGTAAAATAGATTTTTTTTAAAAAAATTCAATTGGTTTTTAAATATTTCTTTACTACTCAAATGACCATCCATAACTGGATGAAGCTAGTAACTTTGAACTGCTGTAAAAGAATAACCAAGCTGGTATTCACATTTTCATAAATCGCGCAATATATTCTCACCATAATATTAACTCACGATGCTATTTAGCTTTTATCAGATTCATACAAATATTAAACATGTGACTGAATCAAAATTTTAAACCATTTACTTCAATCAGAAAGCTGAAGTTCATGTACGAAGCTTCCACAGTCTTTCGTACCCTTAAAAGAAACAGGGCTTTTTTCCCTCTTACTCTATTAAGAGTCTGTCACATTTTATTAGTTTAATGCCAAAAGATAAACTGAAATACCTTTACAGCTCTATTCTACCTTCTATATAGCTCAACTACAAAAGATTTATATATTGCTGCACTAGAATATCCCTCCACTATTAAATTCTGGAAAAAATTAATCTAAAACTAAGTAACGAGTACTATGAATTTTTTAAAAAAAGAGCAGCAAATTTAATTACTTTCAAATGAAGCTGAATTTCTTCTATGCAGAAATTAAAATGCATATTATTAATTATTTGAAAATATTTTCAATTTCATTTTCACAGTTCTTCCTATATTCCAAAAAGAAGTATTTAAGGCATTTTTCATTATGTATATCTACACCTATTAAATATTTTAATTGAACTAAATAGTTTAATGCTAATTTATTAATAATTATTTGCGGCTAAAACTATCGAATCAATGTCAGCGTGCAAATTAGTCCCCCCCCCTTTTCTCCGAAATTATTAAGCCCCTTTCCCCAAATTTCGGTAGCTCTAGAAAGTCGGGAAGAACTGTGTTCCCGTCATGCTCAGAAACTTAAGCCAGAATAGCTCAACCGTCAAGGCGGATGAGGCAAGTTTTGAATTTCCACGTGGGGAGGGAATAGCCAGACTAGCCCCCTTCCTCAGTGTCGCCAGGATTCTAATATCGTCTGCACTTAGCATCCTATGTGGAACTTCTGGTAGCTGGAAGAAAATAAATAAAATAAAGAAGGATAAAGAGGGAAAAACATAAAGGAAAAAGAAAGAGAGAAAAAAACATGCTGTGGAGCCATGTAACCTATATTTAACAAACAGTAAAAACTACCCAGGAAGGCGGCCTGGAAACAGATGCTATTCGCACAGTGGCGGGGAAAGACAGGGAAATGAAGCAATACCACTCCTACATTCAAACTGAAAACGCTCTAATACCGGATTTTGATGTGTTTTTTTCCGACAATTTGGGAGGTTACAGCGTGGAAAGAGAACAATTGTCTCTATTAGGTTTGCTCGACTCATCCTTTGTTTAATTCATTTATACTTCCCCTTCTTTTTTCAACTTAGAGAAACATCTTAGTTATATATAAACTATAGGTGAAGGAAAATTGTTAACTCAGTTGTTTAGCTTAAATAAATAAAATTAATATTTATAGTCACATTTTATAGCAGAATCGCAATAGAACTTTTCATAAAATTCTGAGTTTTCTTCATATAAGTTCGATTTGAATCAAAAACTTGTAGCACTGAAAAATATGCTACTAATATAAATGCTGTTCAGTGCTACTAATAAAAAGCACTGATTACCATCTCACCTATTTTTAATGCTGCTTAAATCAAAAGTTTTTTTATTGCCATTGTTCACCAACGGCAAGCAGTTAATGATATATATATATATATATAAGTACATTTATTCTAAAGCAAACGAGAAAACTCGGGTGAGACCAATCCTGTTGTCTCAAGTAAACACTCTAAAATGCAAAATTATCTATCCAAGATTTTTGAGTTTACTGTACAAATTCTATTAAAATAAGTTTTGTAAATCAATTATTTTCCCGCTTTTTTCAAATTGAACAGATTAATTTCACCAACATCATATAAATGTTATTAGCATCACATATTCAGAAAAAGTCGAAGTAATCCAGAAGCATGGATATAATAGATTGCTGGGCTTAGAAACTGCCTATACTCCTGAAATACAACTAAAAAATCGTTGTATTTGTATGCCAGCTGAAGTTAGACAGGATCTGAAAACAAACTGTGCGAGAAATGAATGAGTACAGACTTTCGATATTTGGCCAATAGAGTTTGTATCAAGTTATAAGGGTAGCCGGCAGAAATATTCAAGAAAATTCATAAAAAATTTCCCTCACTTGTATGCATCGATCAATTCAAAGTGAATCATTTTTCTTTTCCGAGTCCATTTCTTTTAACTCCTGGAGCTAGAAGAAAAAGTGGGCCTGGAAATCGAATTGAGAACAAACTGACATTCTCTTGGATCTTTTCCTAAACCTCCCTTTCGAGTGTAAAAAAATACAAATGGAAAACAAAGTTACGGGTTTTCATTCGAAACAGTGAAGGCGTTTGTTTTGAGCTTGCGTGCGATTCAGACACCGTAGACGCTCTACTCAAATATAGTACAATGGACGGTGGAAGGCAAGGAGGGGGGAGGGGGGTTGGATTCGCAGAGTCAAAAA
The DNA here is from genome assembly GCA_026289955.1 of Argiope argentata. NCBI lineage: Eukaryota > Metazoa > Arthropoda > Arachnida > Araneae > Araneidae > Argiope > Argiope argentata. The sequence goes on from JAOUZG010020818.1 coordinate 2,737,298, forward strand.
GAGCCAGGAGAGGGGGGGGCGAAAGTGAAGGGGAAAAAAAATCCTTTCCTAACCGTGATGATAAATTGAAGACGGTCGCGGTAAGATTGCCACCCTAAGCTCTGTTGAATTTTGGAGATTTTCATAAGACTGGTCGCTCAAAGACAGATACATGTTCTTCCTCTGTCTCGTAGATACTTCTTCCCCTCCTCGTTTTTATTCGGATACAGCTTACTGTTTACTAAATGACATTTTGTGGTACTACGCCAATTCATGAATCTGTTTTTGGATGGGTTTTTACTGCATTAAGTATATATAATTCAAAAACTATTTGATCTTCTACTATTCCCTTCTCTTTATTAAATATATTTTTAATTTGCAAATACATACAGACAATACAGTAAATGGATTTAATTTAATGAATTTAAAATTCTCGTTTCAAAGTTCTTACCTCCGTCTCGTAAATGCTTCTTCCTCTATTTGTTTTTATTCAGATACAGCTTACTGTTTACTAAATGACATTTTGTGGTACTATGCCAATTTAGGAATCTGTTTTTGGTTGGATTTTTACTGTGTCAAGTATCTATAATTAATTCGAAGATTATTTTATCTTTCACCCCCTTTTTATTCATTAAATATATTTTTAGTTTGCAAATACATACAGACTGAACCTATTTTAGATTGATTTAATTTAATGATTTTCAAAATGCCCGAAATCTTTCCTCTATAATAAAATACGCTAATATGGCAAAGCAATAACTTTGGGAATTGTATGAACATTTTACATCATTTTTAAAAAGTGGGTACATATAATAAATAAAGAAAAAGGAAATTACAATTTATAGATATTTGCTTTAAGTTTTCAAACTTTGTGTCCAATATATTGTCAAGTTATTTCAAAAGAATTCTGATTTTCTCTGAGTATAATTTAAAACATCTCTAAACCTTCTTAATGTAAATTTAAAAATTGTGTGTAAGTATGCAATGGTTTTTTCTTTAATGTTAAACAGACTATTGAAAACTTGAAGTATTTCTTTTATACTGATATATCTTGCAAAGTTTGAATAAATTGTTTGAAATTATTTCATTGAAATTAAACTAGCGATAGTCAGAAGATAAATTATTCTAATTATTTCGAACAGATCCTATAAGCTAGATGCGGAGAAAAAAAAACTTTAAGAGGTCAGCTCCTATTACACGCAGACACATGACAAATTGAGCGATGCGCGCTATCTAAATATGTCACCATATGTTCTGTATGTCATAATACAGTGCCCTTTTTTAAGTAAAATTTTTATCTTTCTCAAACATTTTAATATGAAAAATTGTTATTATTGGCTGGTGTTAAATATTATTATGCAAAAAATATGATTCAATTGTTGAACGAAAACTTTTTCTTGTTTTCATTTGAAAATACCAAATTATTAAAATTACGGTCAATGTAAATTTAAAAAGATCTTTTATGCTATTATTTACATATAAAAGGATTTTTCAATACAACCATACATTAGTTTTTTTTAATTAACTTAAAAGCAATTAGTTATTTGAACAATAAATTAAATAAAATCTAAGCGATAAAATGTTAACAAAGAGTAGATTAAACTTACTCTAATAGTGAAAGGGAGCTCGAATTATTTTAATTTAAATAAGGAATGATATTAAACAGATTAAAGAACATTTAGGTATTAAAACTTAAAGTTTAATGTAAAAATTGGAATTATATTTTTAAAGAAAATATTTAGCAAAAATTAAGTCGTTATTTTAATCAAAAAGGAATAACTCCTAACATTGCAAAAAGCAACTACCCAGAGCTCTGTACATTTCAAATTTAAATTGGTCTGGGGCAATTTACGTTTATTTTGAGATATTGGAATTTAATTATTTTTTTAAAAAAAATTGAAAATCCTTTAAGAAATCTTTGAAATGATAAATTCACTCATAGTTTTCAATAATTGTTGATTATTTAAATGCTTCTTTTAGTCATTTTATTAAATTCAATTCAAGAAAATAAGAATAAATAATTGTAGCTGCATTTTTAAATATTAAAAATAATTTTTGATAAAAATAAATCGTCTGCGTATTATAATTATTAGAAACTTCATGAGCATTCTATTCCTAATTAATGAAACCGTTTATCTGAACTGATTTGCATTTAATAGTTATTGTTATCTTTTATAACAATTCAATAATTTTAGCTGCTATTTAAAAATATCTATTATTTGTTATTTTTACCTTTATGTTTACTTCATTTATTATCTTTGGCGATATTTACTGATGTTTGAGATAACAGAGATCTCAAATATTTTTCTGCATCATATGGAATGACTTCTTTTGACTCTTCGATACAGAGGTAATATTACTTTCTTACTTTTGAGTTTGTATGTCTGCGATATCGCTCTTCTCTTAATAATTACCTAAAGAAAAAAAATTAGAAACATTAAAGATGAAAAAAAAAGTCATATTATATATGACTGTCATGCAATTAAAACTATGATTAGACTTCTTTCTTTTGAAAACTTATAACATCCATGGGAATCAATCTTAATTAAATTATCTTTAATGCTGTCTTGTTTAAGAATTGTTTTTAATTGCTAAGTGAGGTTGTGTAAAAATTTGTTCAAAACGAGTTAATAAATTTGAAGGTAAAGATCATTAGCATCTTTTGTGCAGTTATATACGTAATGCTTTTAATATTAATATTTTTTAATAACTGGAGATATTACGGTCAGTCAGAATGCCTTTGCATTGCAAGCATAGCATGGTGTTTAAATGCAAATATGTATTTTATTTAACTTTTTAAAGAAGAATTTGATTCTTGTATCTTTTCAAATGTCTAATCGTAGAAAGAAAGCATCAAACTGGAGATGTGACATCTTCTTGTCTTCAAAAAAGAATGTGTCATTATTTGGGAATACAACGGATAAAAAAAATCGTTGATTTGGTACTATGAAAAAGTCCAAGGGGTGGCAATTTTACTGTTTCTGACTTTTCAAAGTTACTTTGCATTAAGTAACTTAGTTGTTGTAATGTGAATCGTTTATTGTAAAGTTAATTTTCAATCGCATTAAAAAACAGTGCAGAAATAAAAACATTGCAATAATATTTTATAATAATGATATTCCAAAATTCTTGAAAATTTAGGAATTCATAGATTTCACAAAACATTTTGTAGGCACTTTCATTATCTAGTCATCTATAGAACAAGCTTTTATCTAGAATTTATTATTAGCATGATGGAATTAGTATAGAATTGTTCGGAGCATATGGTGATTATTGATGAATATTATAATATAGAACAAAATGTCAGAAAATTTCTATACAAGAATGACTAATGGAAGCAGGGTATTCGACCTTTGTAGAATGAACCCCGATAACCCCTCCAAAAAAGAGAAACTATTTGAGGGGTGGCCATTGGGAGGATTTGATCATTTTATGATCGATACTTCTGACGTTCATTTGCCTGTGGCTCGCTACATCAAATTATTGATCAGTTTGTTCAGAAGGGGGAGGCCCTTTCTATTATATGCAGGGAGCAAAGGGTGCAAAGATAAAATAAGTAAGGGGGACAGAGTGCTTATGCAGTGACTCATAAGTTGTTTGTTGTGCTCGTTAATCTGCTCAAATGTAAGAATGCACTTAACACGTTATTTTTCTTTTTAGAAAAAAACGTTTAAGAATAAAAGTTTTGATTTCTGAAAAGAAAGACGTAAAAATGTTTTATAAAGTGAATTTTATTGATTTTTAGGCTTAATGTTGGTGAAGTTCATATTAGCAAGCGAACTTTGTAAATTTCAAAATGAGTTTTACTTTTGAAATTCCAAAAAAATTATATTCCTTTGTCCTTTTGCATTAAGACTCTGAAGCTGAATCACGCAATAATTAACCAAGCGAGTAGTGATTTTTCAAACTAAAAATATCAATTTAAATATTAATTGGGCGTTTATTTCAATAATAGAAGTCATTATTTTGATTAATGACTAGCAGTCTTTTATAAGTATTAGAATATTAAAATATCTTAGCACTTTTCAGAACATTCTCGGTTAAAAAACCTTTTTAATATTTAGATAATACTTTGCTCAAAAACTTGATCAAAATGAATTCAAATTTGCCTTACCTCTTGTCATACAAAGTAATTGTTTTTATCTTTTAAAACATTTTTTTTCTTCCTATATTATATGTTCTCATGGCATAGATAAGTCTATATCCACTTAAATTTATACTAATTCATTTTCAAACTACGGAATTGTCTACTGCAGTAACAAAAAAAACTTTAGCCGCACTAATACCTAAAAACCGTAGAATTACAAATTAAAAGTAAATAGAAATTAAGAATGAAAAAATAAAAGCATTTAAAAGATAAAATCATATTTTGTAAGCTTGGTATCATTATAAAGGTTCTCTGAATATTTAAGTTTAGTAAAATGAAATTTTGTTATATGCAATAAAATAATGACCTTTAAAGCAAAATTTATTAAAATTTAAAAATTCCTTTTCAAAGTTGAAATATTGGTAACTAATTAAAAAATGTAAATTAGGGAAAAAATTTATAGTAATAATTTTTAAAAAATTAATATTTTTTAATTTTTTATATGTTTACAGCAAAATCAGCATGAGCCTTTAGATGTATTAATCTGTTTCCCTAAATGAAATTTACTTGAGTATTTTTTACCAAAATTATTATTTGATAAAACATTCAAGGAAATTTAAATCAATCAAAAGAAATAAATTTTCTATAAGAAAGGGAAGACAAAATACCTATAAAATAATTTTATTTGAACATATTTTTATCTTAAAATTGCGAATTATTATTTTGAACAGTAAAAAACAAAATTAAATTCCATTCGAAAAATACCTCCTGATGACCACTTATCACGATGTAATAAACATGTGAATTTTCATTTATCTGTTGTAATTTCTAAAACACAAATGAAGGACAGGAGGCTTCCAAAAAATAAAATCGTTTTTAAGTAAGAAATGTCTTCTAAATTCATTTTCATTTTAATGATTAATAGCCATTATTATTATCTACTATTAACTTTTATAATTAATAAATATTATTAGCTATCAAAATATTAATTAATTTTGGCAATAAAAACTACTTCTGAAAACGATGGTGGCAATATTGTGGTTGGTAATAATCGCGTTGTAGATCTAAAATGTGGGCGGGATTTCAGGCGATTTTAGTGCCTCTAGCGGATCTTTTTGATTGGCAGAGATGCGATACTAACAACTTCTGAGGGTATTATATTCCGGGTTGAGTTGCTCAGTAGCTGCTAGTATTTTAAAAAAATTATCCTTTTGTAATAGATGCTGTACTTTGTATTTTAAGTACTGAAAAACGTAATTTTATAGATGGGAACTCTCAATTTTTATAAATTAACAATCTCTAAAAATCAAAGCAAACATCTGTATATTGTCGCGTTGTTGTTGTTTTAACTCGCAGTATCATTTTTTGAAAATTAAAATAATGCCGTATGATTTATTTCCTTCCATAAAATCCTTTTAACTATTTTCAAAACATTCAGATATTTCCTTCAAACGAAAGTTAAGCTGTTTTGACCAATTGAAATACATTCTAGAGGGCAGCACAATCGCGATGGAAGTTTACTCTGTCTGTCTCAATGTCAATATTTGCATAATTGGAAATGTCGATTTTTTTTTATTTAGAAAAATACTCCGTTTTATAATATTTCCTCCTATAGCAAAGTTAAATAATATTTTTTCATGTCGGATTAATTTTTTTAAAAAAATACAACTAAAATTTTCCATAACCATGATGTAATCTGTATTGAAACTATTTACAAATTGAGTTTAAGTTATCATTCAAAGGTGCAAAAGGTGTCGAAATGAGAACTTGATTTGCCTTTTTGAGAAGACTGAAGTTTTATCAATTCAAAACCTTCTAACGCGCTTCCTTTGAGACAGAAATAGAGCTAAGTCATAGAAATAAATAAAAATATGGAGGCAAAATTTATGAAACAGATTTAGTTAAAGGGACTAAATAAATATGGATAACGCACATAAAAGTTTAAGTTCACTTTCTCAATTTAACTATGCTATATGAACACTTAATTAATATTTTAAGTCTGGTATTTGCATCGTAATTGAAATTTTTTATGGCAAACAATATTACGCATACAATAGAGAACATTACGAAGGAAAGATTTAATCAAAGATAAATGAAAACACTTACTTCTTTCATAAGGTTTATACCAATAGTATGTCTAAAGACAATTTTTAATCTTTTTGTTAATGCTATTAAAGAATTAAACAGATTAATATGGCGCCAAAATTTTATATTCCCCCTCCCTCTCAGTTATGCAAACTCCTATTGTAATGTTGGTGATCATAGTTGAAAAAAAATTCTCTTTCATGCAAAAGGCTTGACAAAAAGATATCTTTAACATATTAAAACTTAGTATAATTTAAATATGAAAGACACATCAAAAATATTATAAATTCGATTTTAGTGATAATTATAACCAAAATCTACAAACTAACTATTAAAATCCGTTTTTAGAAAAAAAAAAATGTTTTGTTTTAATGGATTATTTTAGATATGAGGATAAAATATTCATAAATTCATTCATAATTTTAAATCCACCATAACCAAATATTTTATCTTAGGAAATCCTTTAAACTATAAGCAAGCCTTTTCAACATATTTCCATTAATGAAATTTCGGGAATGGCTTTACCCACAAAACCATTTTTACCAATTGGCGCATTTGATTCAAGAATGTTCATTTATGATTCTTATGAAAATGCACAAAATAAGGCCAAGCTGCTTTCACACGAACAAAGTAGAGACTGTTGACGGGGGTTAGAGATGGGATTACAGCTCGAACGACTTCTCCGTGTCAAAGCTCATAAAAGACAGTGTGATTATTGTTCGTAGAAAATGCTGAGGGTGGTGATCGCATAGGGAGATAATGGAAATGAGACAGTCATTATTAGACTACTGATAACCAATGACCAACCATTATAAACTCGGATTGTTGAAACTTGTTTGAGTTACAAAGCTTCTACAATTATTCCATTCAGAAAATCCTATAATTGGGCATGTTTAAAGCCCAAGGCTGCACTTAATACATTTTCTAATGAAACTAAATACAAGAAATAACTGTCAAAGGAATTATTTGTTTGAAGAATATTAATTTCAGCAATTATCTTCTCTTCCCAAATTCTGGAAAATCCTTTAATTTTTTAAAAAATCTAAAATATATTTATAAGTGCGAATCAAATTCTTTGGTAAAGTTTTGCTTTCTTTTCTTTTTCACACACAAAATAGTATGGCAAATATTGTAAAAAGATATTTTTTATTAATTTTTAGCAATGAAACTATCTTGCTACAGAAAATAACTTATTTCTTTGTGGAAAAATTGCAGTTTCTTTTTTAATAAGCATTTTACAGCAATGGCTCTCAGATTTCTTTTGATCTTTTAAATTTATTAATTTTCATACATAATTAGAAGCTGGATGCAATTTACTTGATTCAAATTGGAATGGCAGGCTAGACATTAAAATCGGAAAATTATTTTGCTTTCTTCGTATTATAGTAATAAAAGAAACTTATTAATGTATATGAATGAGACACTCTTTATATTTTAAAATTAATAGTTTTGATATATGTATATTGTTTTAACTTTGACATTTTGTTTGTCTACAATCTAATTAGCATTAGATACAGTAGATATACAGTAAATTGAACAATTCATAAGGTCTTTAAAAAAAA
>JAOUZG010020818.1:2745410-2762819 GCA_026289955.1 Argiope argentata
ATAATTAAAACACTTAAAAATTATTTCTATAAGGTGCTGAGTTTACTATGAATCGAGAATACTATACATTATTTTCTGAATATTTACCAAGGAGTGATCTTTTTATTCTGAAAATCACAGCATCTCGAATAAGAGATGCCAAATGTCGCCAATGTTTGACGCCAGGGAGCAGCCATGCAACAGGAAGACTAGTTACCATGTGCCCATTCGTCACTTTTGGTGTCAGCAGAGAGCCCATTACCATCAACTTGAATGACATTGGCAGACGACAGGGGGGTGTAGACCCCTCCGCTTCGGCATTCCTTTTGGTCCTCCTCTTCGACCAAAGTTCAAGGATACTTTGCTACTGTTATTTCCTCTCCCGTCAACTATGTCAAAAGCGAGCAACAGATGATACAATGTAACATGTGGATGCATTCAAGGAGATCTGTTGTTTTTTTAAAAAAAACTTTTGATTAAAGTTTTCTTCTATTTAATACATGCTGAACAGATACGACTTAATGTTAATTAAAACTTAAATTTTTAAAAATCATTTTTTTAAAAATATGCATTAATCAAAACTATTTATGTTCAAATTTTATAGTAACAAATATTGAAATACAAAATATAAGGAACATTTCATTCAAACAAATTGATAAACTATTCTTATTTCAGTAACACGCAGAAACCAAGAATATTTTCAGATTTAAATATCTAGTTTGTTATTCCAATTAATTATGTTGCATCCAATATCTAATTATTTGTGAAATATAATAAACATGAATAATTTGAGAATCATTGAACCAAAAAGCTAATATGAATCTAAATCAAAAATAATATTATAGTTTTTGAAAATTCTGAATCTCAAAAGATTTACTTTGTTTTACTTTTCTTTATATCCTTATAAAAATATGATCAGTAAAAAGAATTATAAATATTAATTCATAATTAATATATTGTAATTAAATTTTCGAATTTTTCCTTTATCTGTTTTTTAGCTTTAAAAAAGCACATTTAGTGCAAATATTGTATTATATAAAGAAAGTAAATTTTTACTGCAAAATATGCCACTGTGTTTATTAATTTAATGCTTCGCAGTGAGTTACTCAAATGATCAAATAAGAAAATGATTGTTTTATTCGAAAAAATTTTAATCTGATTTCTTGTTTTGAATCAATTTACATTAGCTTTACACATCTGCAAATGTAGCAATAATAATATTTAAGGACTTTTCTGCAAAGTTAAAAGGAAAGCATTTGACAAAATATATTCAAATTTAACCGCCATTCTATTATTACAGCATTTTCCATTCATTGAAGAAGAAATCTGAAGTAAATGATATTAAATTTCATATAACATAACACGGAAAACATATCCTAAAAATTATAAAATTAATTAAAAGGTACAATTTATCTATATTTGTGAAAAAAATGATGTACTGAATATAGTTAATGGAATCTAATAAAGTTTAAAAACAGAATTCTTTGCAAAATTTAAAAGAAACGGTTCATAATTAACAAGTAAAAGTTATTGAGGTAATTATTGTTCCAACAATTATTATTAATATTATGCAATATTGACTATAGTTTTATAGTCAGGTTAGTATTTTTTCAGTAAAACTAATGGTATGTAACTTTAATGGGTTGATATAGATTCTTATATACAATATTAACAAAATAATAGAATATAAATCCCAATTGACATTTATGCGACAAAACCTGTCTTTAAATACAACTGCTTAATAATAACGTTTGGTTCGATTTTCATTTTTCCAAAGGCTTTAACTTTAACATGATTTAGATTAGAAATTCAAAACTAACATTCATAGGGCTTTTTGTTCAATATGCAACATTATCTTGTAATTTGGACTCATCTTGATTGTCCTTTGAATCAAGTATTTTCATCATTTCTTTTACATCTGTAATGGATCTTAAAAGTGGGGATTTTGCTTTTTTTAATACAGTTTTAATTAACTTGTCCTGTTTATAATGAATTCGATTTTCTACTTCAATTTATGTACCTATCAATGCTACTAATTCAGTAATCATCTAATTTTTAGCCCAATTTTTTTTTAATTATGTATAAATTATAACGATATTTATTATTGCTATAATGAAATTCAAGTCGTTTTCTTGCTTCTATAAATGCTTCATTGCATATTTTTCTTTCATTGTTAAAAGCGATTACGATTTTTTTTCTTTCACAATTCTTGATAGTGTTTTTTTTTAACTATAGGCAGTCATCCCTTAACTACGGAGCTAAGCCGAATAAATAAGGAATATTGTTGCTGTTGTTATGCTCATCAACTGCACAACTTTTGCGTGAGAGGGCAACGGCCAACAAAAGTTAAAAGAATCTTCAAACTGGTGGTAAATGGCTAGAAAACTTTTCCATTATTTTTTATTTTCTTATTTTATTTGAATATGCTTTTAAGAAACAATTAAGTAGTACAGTATGCTAAAACATATTACTTATGAAGAGAAAAACACAAACAAAGAAATACTATTCATTCTTTAACTCTTTTTTTATCGGCATCCTTCAATCCATTTAGTTTTCATTTAGATTCGCTCACACAAAATATACACAACAGCAGCAAAAAAAAGAAAAATGCGTCATATAAATGTTGAAATCAAATACATTTTTGTATGAAAAATGAGAAAACGTAGGGACTATATTAAAAAATGTGCAGTTAGATCTTAAATTAAACACACGATAACTTTTTACATGTAGTTGTGAAATCATATGTATCGACTACAATAACTTTTTTTTATCGGCATCCTTCTATTTAGTTTTCATTTAGACACGCTCACACAAAACACACACACAACAACAGCAACAAAAAACACCATTTCATATAAATGTTGAAATCGAATACATTTTTACATGAGGAATGTTAAAACATGAGAGATGTTTACATGAGAAATGTTAAATCAGGTTAAAACATGGTTTTTACATGAGGAATGTTAAAATGTAGAGACTATATTAATAAATGTGCAGTGAAATGTTAAATAAAACACACGATTACTTTTTCCATGTAGTTGTTAAATCATATGTATCTACTACATTACACAATACAATGAACTGAAGAAGGGTTACTAAAATAAAAAGGAGTAAATGTCTGAAAGGCAGCTAGTAAACAATGAAAGAGATTCATTATCTTCAAATATTATTTTAGGAATTTTAGATATTTATATGAATATAAAAAGAAATCATAAGTATTTATTATAATCATATGAGTATTAATAAATGAGAAATAAACAACGATAACCACACTAATAAAACCTTTAATTTCCTGTTTCGACGAAATTAAAAATTTGAATTTCCAGAATTTGAAATCCAGAATTTTAAAATTTGGTAATAAATCAGAACTAATTTAAATAACTAATAATCTCTAAAAACAATGAAAAAACGGGAATGTGTTCGTAAACAAAAAAAGAATGCAAACAAATTCCGCAATGGGAGTATAACTTGCTATGATAAGAGCGGTGAGAAAATTTGATTCCTTTTCGTGTAATAATAGTTTTATTTATTTGATAAAATCGCGGTTCCAGATCTAGATTCTTAACATGATCTTACTCTCTTTGTGCTCAGATGTAAGAAAGTCAGAATCTCCCCTCCAGCAGTTTATTGAGGATTGAAGGAGAAAAAAAAAGTGTCTTCGACCCCTTTCATTACTGTACTTCAATTTGATTTGAAACAAAAAGTAAGAAAAATTCGAAAAAATATCCCCATTTCAAAACCCAGCCGTCTGTATCTTCTTTATCACATAGTAGAGTGACTTGCTTTAGCAACTTTGATAAAAAGGGACACAATTTTGCAACTAGTCAGTCGAGGGGAAATTTTTAAGCGAGGAGTTTTAAAGGAAGGGGAAAAAACGCATTTTCTGTTTCTGTGGAGCGAAAATTGCTTCGCGAAAAAGACAAAAAAAAAGGAGGGAAGGAGAGTCGGCATGGGAGGGAAAAAAAAGTAAAATTTTTCTAAGTAAAGAAAGAAAAGAATAAGATAGAAAGAGCAGAAAAGAAGGGACCACCGAATATCCGAGTTTTGAGCTTATCAGAGCGAAAGGATGAAGGGAGGGGAGGAGTCGGGGTGGCTGCAGCCAATCAAATTCTCTATACCACGTAACTCTCTCTGCTTACTCGTCTTAAAAAAATCTGGAGCGGACCGGGGACAGAGCTCCCCCAATATATATCTGGAGCACTAAATTCAGTTTTCAATGGATGCAAAAATCTACGAAATGCGCACAATTCGAAATAATCAATTATAAAAGTTTATACCCTAAAAAAACATAGGGAAACTTTATGAAACATTAAAATATGCTTATTTTTTTAATGCTTTTGAAAACGGTTTCTAAAAATGCTAATAAATATTTATTTTGATTAAAAAATTCTGCCTGAAGATTTTTTTTTACTCTGATGAATATATTGGTGTTCATTTCATAGAAAATAAACCCGAATAGAAGGTGGGGGGGCTAGAGGCCTGTAATACTATATTTCCAAAATGTTTGCCCGAATCAACATAAATATGATGACATTGAAAATAGGCCAAAGGAAGCAAATGTAGGATATTAAGGAATAAATTAATAATAAATGCTTTGTAAGCGGAATTCGTGAATTTTTATTTATTCGATTCGAATTCGTGTAGATATCAAATAAATATTTTAATAAAACCTATTTTCTTGCACATTTATAAGAAAAAATTCACTATGATATAGATATTAAAAAAATGCATATCGTAGTAAAGCCTATTCCAAGTATATGCATTATATATATTTTAACTATTTTTCCAAAGAAATATAGAAAAATTTTATGTCAGATCAAGATGAGCTTACAGTTTTCGTTTGCTCGAATTATTTTTTACTTGAACTTTTTTCAAAGTTTTTCTAATAAAAGGAATAATTTCTTTATTCTAAAAATTTTGAGTTATACATTTTTTATTGCATAACCTTCAGTAGGACTTCATTAGCAGAATATATATTGATATGGCTAAAATAAAGCAAAGTCAAAGCTGGTGAATAGACAATGGGATATATCACAGAATAGATAATGGAAAGTCTCACCAAATTAGCTAGCAAATCATTGAAAGATGGAACAATATTAAATTAAAACAGATAGAAAAGTTTTACGATGATTGTTTTCAATATTATCAAAAAAATTGTATGGAAAAAGCAAAACTGAAATATGAAGCGGGTGCTCCATAAAACGTTCAAATTCCGTTCAAATTCTGGAAAAAGCAAAACTGATCTGAAATAATTTGATTTTAATTATTAAAATTTATGTTTGAGGCTTACATAAATTATAAAGATAGAAAGTGTTATTTACAATAAGTTTTTTTTAAAAATCACGGGCATACAAATACCAGATGGAAACTAGCGAAAACTAGATTAGCAACAACAGCTAAAAAAGTAATACTTTTAGCCCCCATCCGGTCAAGTAATAGAGGTTATTGGGGGGAGGGGAGAAACGTTTGCGCTGTAAAGCAGCATCTCCCTCTAGCGGGAGAAAAATACAACTTTCGAAACAGAATAACTTCCAAGGAGATATTTTTAACAATTAATGAGCAATACAATTCCCAAATTAGTTTATTAAAGTCTAATTGTAAATTGGATATGATGGTAAATAGTAAAAAATTTAGTATTAAATAAAAATCTTATAGATAATGAAAAATATATTAAAATAAATTATGAAATAAGTTTAGTAGTTTTGAAATATCTTTGTTTAATTCATTTAGAAATATGTAAGATATTTAAGATATCCAGCCTGATCATTTTTGTTATCATTCTGAATATATTAAATAATGCCATAACTAAAATAAATTATAAAATTTTTACAGCTATATATTTTCTACCCAAATTGAATAGTTACATTTTATTTGTCTCTTCTTTTTTTAGATTATCAAAGTGTATTTGGGAGATGAATTATAAGCTATAATTAGATTACACTTATTTAAAATCTTATTTTTTTAAAAATGTAACAGGGAGGCATTGCCTCATAATATATTTATGTTTCGCAACCCAAAAACTTTTTCGTGTTTTTTCCTTCTTATACCTTTCATTAGGTTTAATATTTCATATCTTTTTATTATTCATTAATTTTTCATATCTTCTTGTTACACTGTTGTATTAAAAACTGACATCATTTAGTTGAAAGTTTTCAAATTGTAGAAAAGATGAAACCTCTTAACTTTTGTTCAAAGAGTTTTCATCCTTTAAAATCCATATTATTTATTTATGACCCAAATTTTAAATATTAAAGAAACGCTGTAATTATGCAATGGATTTAAACAGAAAATCAAATCTCAATTGATAAAACTGAAAAAGTACTCAACCTAACTAAGCATTTCTAGATTTTAAAGAGTAAAGAAAGGCTGTAATTACTAGATGGTTAGTTATTGCAATTTTCCTAAAAATTATAAAGTTAAAATTTTTCTCTCTTTCATTTTAAAAAATAGCTGGGCGTAGTAGTACTACATTGCAAATAGTAATTCCTAGTGTTGCAGATCCATTGATTACTAACACATTTTTTCGCAAACAAATCAGTCCGCATTTAAACTATTGAAAGTAATATACTTTTATTATTATTATCTTACTTGAGCAGGAATTTTCAACACTGATTTTTTTAAAAAAATCCAGATTCTGAAATAATTTTTCTTCTAGTGTAAAAAAATATACGTTAAAAGAAAATTTCTTCTCATTTTTTGGAGATCTGTACTAGAAACAAAGTTTTTTAGCTGACCAATGAAATATATATTGACAGAATGGCAAGCTATAATTTTTTATTAAAATAGTTTTTAATTAAAAAAATGCTCATGAAAAATAGTGTCTAAAAAATTCATATCAAATACGGATACTTACAAGCCCGCTGAAACTATTCTTCCTCGATTTTTATACTTTTTCTCTATAATTGAAAATCTATATAGACAAAAAAAACTTTATAAATGGCCAATATATATATTTTTTGTAATATTCTAATTTTTAAAATCTTTTATGCGAAAAAAAGGAAGTTCTTCTAAATCATTCAAGTATGAACTGATAAATTAAGCTTTATAAAATATAGGAAGGTTTTTATACTTTTGAAATATTCCTTTTATATATTAGTGAAAAGACTGCTTTTGGAGTTAATAAATGCGCGAAAACTTTTGAGACCAAATTTATAGTCTAATTTGCATACTATGAATTCTTTTTTATATAAATTTTATATATTATATAAAGATAAATTACCTTTATATAATTATTGTATATTATACAAAGGTAATTTTTCATTTTACTGTTAAGAAAAGATAATGATAGCTTTAAGGAATGTCAAAGTTTTCTGTCCTTCTTTAGCTTATGCATTCCAAATTTTTAAGTGAAGAATAGACTGGACTCAACTGAACTCAATTCAATTATCCTAAATATGCAATACATTATAGCTTTGCTGGTAAAAGGCAAATTACTTGTTCCATGCGATTTATTT
The DNA here is from genome assembly GCA_026289955.1 of Argiope argentata. Lineage (NCBI taxonomy): Eukaryota > Metazoa > Arthropoda > Arachnida > Araneae > Araneidae > Argiope > Argiope argentata. Next base: position 2,752,844 of record JAOUZG010020818.1, read on the forward strand.
ATATGGTAGCAGGTCCCATATGTGTATGCTATTTCTGAATCGCAATTAGTGTAGCAAAATAATGAAAAACGAAAGAAAGAAAAACTACTAAAGGGAACTTATACAGGGTATTTATTTCTTCAGCTATCTTTAAGCCTGGTGCCTCTATTTCAAGAAGCGTAGAAATACTTGCACCAATTTATTGTTGATATAATATACTAAATATATAGTGGTATTGGCTCAATTGCAAACCACATTGGAATTGTAATGTCCGATTATATTATCTTAGAAAATGACTTTTGGTTTCTATATTTTTTTTTGTCAATCGGCTGTTTAAGAAGTTCTAACTTAAATAATGATGCTGAAAAAATTAAATTAGGAAAAAAATGAATTATTTGTGGCTTTGTATTTTCCTTTACTATTGATATTGGAGTATCTCATTTACATCTTTTTCCTGTACTTAAGTATTAGACCGCCTTCACCAACGGTTTAGTAACTCATTGGCGACGGATTTAAATTTGGCGATAATTTTGAATGGTCTAATACGTAAGTTCCCTTTTTCCCTTATAGTTTCCAAATGTTCGATTTATTATTCATGTTTTCTTAGTGAAGTCCTTGTTGTTTCTATGAAATACAAAAAATATTTTTAATAAGTTAAAAAGATGACTTGATTTGGCATATATTCTACTTTCTTTGCTTTTAAATTCCCATATATATTATTTTTAAAAAAAGACTTAAGACGTAAGAGAAACGTATGTAACTCTTTATGCATGCATAAATGAAGCTTATGAGTACATATTTGGTTACTCGAAGGTACACTGACTTACTTAAATCTTGTAGATTTTCAATAATTATCATACAAATAGTTAACATATATGAAAGTTTCATAATTTAAATTTATATGCAGAAATGTGTAATTTTTTCAGCTATCCAGAATTTCAGGATATCTTTTCATTAATACGATAATTAATGAAAGATCCGGCATGATAAATTTTTTTATATTTTGCAATCCAATTATAAAATTAAAGCAACAATTTTAATAAATGATACTCAATCAATAAATAAACACAGCTAATTATAAATTAATATCTCTCCTTTGATAGTGGCACACAATGGGAACTTCTCTAAATTGTATGTGTTAGGTAGTTTACTCAGAGTGTGTATTAATTGGACTTAGTTTCAGTGAGAAAAGCATGGCTGGTGATGGTTGCCTAAAGATACTAGTCGTGCATTTCTCACAGATTCAAAAGATGACGAAGAAGAAAAATCCTCTAAAAATGTCTAAAAACAATATTCTTCAAAAATCCTCTAATACAATAAATAAAAATAAAAATAATCTCACTCATTATTATTATAATCAAATTTCGATGAGGATAGGGTTAAAATGTATAAGTAGCAATGAACATCTCACATACTCACCATATATTGGTGGATTTTCTGGAGGTGAAAGGGCGAGTTAAATATATTATTAACAGTTCAAAAATAATTACAGTTGACGAAGTAAAAGCCCCCATCGAGATTTAAAAAAAAAGAAGATAGAAACGTCAATTTAAATCCTTGATATAATTTGCACTCCAGAAAGCCAACGAGTTTTTCAGCAGCATCTGGGCATCAGCAGAGCAAGACAAAATGCTACATGCATACAAATTAATTTTAGTTCGAGAACTTTAATATTTGTTATTAATTTCTATGACATTCAAATTGTGTATCATTTTGGAACTTTTTATCCCATTCTATTAAAGCAATGATAAACAAATAATATTGTGATTACAGAATAAGCAAAAATATGACTAATCATGGCTAAATGCGTATTAAAAATTTGGCAAAATTATTCAACAAAGCAAAAACTTTAGGATATTTTGAAAAAAAAATTCAACATCGCGATTTATCTTAGCAACGGTTAAACTCACCAATGTCCAACGACTAATCGAGCAATTCCAAATTTTCTTTATCAACAGCATAATGTTGTATCATATATTATTAACAGTTTAAAACCAATTACAATGGACGAAGTAAGAGAACCCATTGAGATAAATAAACAGAAACACCAATTTTAATCCTTGACTTTATGTGTATTCCCAGCAGACGAGTTTTTCAGCATTATCTGGGCATCAGCAATACAAAGTGCCACCTGCATACAAATTAATTTTGGTTCGTGAACTTTAATATTCGTTATTAATTTCTACTACATTCAAATTGTGTATCATTTTGGAACATTTTATACCATTCTATTAAAACAGATAAAAAAAATATTAGTGTATATACAGAATAAGCAAAAATATCACTAATCATGGCTAAATGCGAATTAAAAATTTAGCGAAATTATTCAACAAAGCAAAAACTTTAGGATAGTTTCAAAAAAAAATTTCAACATCGCGATTTATCTTAGCAACGGTTAAACTCACCAAAGTCCAACGACTAACCGAGCTGTTCCGAATTTTCTTTATCAACAGCAAAATGCAGTTCGGAAATAAAGGTAGATCCTACTCTCGCATTTTACTGTTTACAAGTTTTCTATTTGTTCCTTACCTTTTAAAAAACGAAATAAGAGAAATAAAGCAAAATCCTGAGGGATTTTTTAAAATGCAACGAGCTCAGTGTCCGTAAAAATCGTATTGAAGCAAGAGGAGGGGGAAAAAAGGAAAGAAAAAGTCAGCAAACCAGCCAGCAATTTGGTTTTATCTTATTTCACTGTTGCCCGAGGATTCAGATGATTCTGTCATCCACAGCTAGTATGGAAAAGAGCAAGCCGGGTGGGAAAGGGGTGCCGTCCCCGTTGTCTAATGGAAGGAATGGAGCCCTCCCTATCCAGTCACCTGCAACTGTTAGAAATATAATTGATGCATTTCGAGCTTCTTCATATAGTTTTCTTTCCCCTCCGAACTTCAAATCCTACCCTTTAGTCTTTCGGTACGTTAAAATTATTCTTTCAGTTCTGCCATTAAGCACATTTATGCATAGAATCTCTTTTTTTCCCTCTTCTTTTTCGAATTTTGTTTATTTATATGTCTTAACATCGCGTCTCTTCCAGAGATATCCTCCTCCCACCCTCACCAGTATCATTTTTCTCAAATTTCTTTTTCCGTTTAAATTTATTTAAGCATTTCGACTCCGGATGCAGAATACTTAAGTACTGATCTCTAAAAAAATTGCTGTATGATTTAACACTCTCAGTTTCCCTTTTTCCCTTCTTTAATATATATGGACTTTTTATTATTATTATTTTTTCTTCTTTTCAATGAAAACGGCCTTTATTGGATGATCATTTTAAAGATATTTTTTCCCCTCATTTCGACGATTCCCGCTTTCTCTCATTCTCGAAGTAATATGGAACGGAACATTGTAGTGTATAAATAATAATAAAGGGGGAGAAGTAAAAATCCTGATGGAAGTTCTTGAATTGTCGAAGAAAATTCCTTTGTAATTCATATTCGGCAAACATTTTTTTTTTCTTTTTCTTTTTCACTTTCTCTCTTCGGGATTTAAAAATTCGGAAATGGAAAAGACCGAAAAAATTTGTTCGTGTCTTTAGTAGGCTGAAATATAGAAGGAATACATTACTTTTCTGGAAAAGGTTTTTCTTTGAGATTCGTTACCCCTTTCTATTTTGTAACGAGAAGGAAATGAATATTTGGATAAAGCGCAATTTGAAACTTTATTCTCCTTTTCTTTCCTCAGTGGTTACAGTGGGAAAAATTTATAGCATATCCCTCGAAGATGAATTAACTTCTCATATCAAACAGTAAATATCCGTATCAAGTGTCACAGTATTATAGTAAAGTACAAATGTTTGCTTTGATATAAAATGACTGAGTGTAGATAATTAGCTAAGATGATCAATTGATAACTAATTCCGATTCAGTGCATGGACCTTTTAAAATTATTTTATCGAAATTTTTTAAAACTTGAATTAAATAATTTTTTAAAAATTGGTGGGAAACCGAATGCAAGTTATGGCGACAACAAATTTAAAGCAAGGCTTACCACAGAAATTACATCCGTAAACTGTCCTTATTAAACATTTTTTTTTTTAAATTTTTGTTAATCGAATGATTTTACCGCGTACGCGTCTATTTTGTAACGAAAAGGGAATGAATATTTGGATAAACTTCAATTTGAAACTTTATTCTCCTTTTCTTTTCTCAATGGTTACAGTGGGAAAGATTTCTAGTATATCCGTCGAAGAGGAATTAACTTCTCATATCAAACAGCAAGTATCCGTATCAAGAGATCACAGTATTATAGTAAAATTCAAATGTTTGCTTTGATATTAAATAACTGATTGTAGATAATGAGATAAGATGATCAGTTGATAACTAATTCCAATTCAATTCCATGGACCTTCTAAAAGAATTTTACTGAAATTTTTTAAAACTTGTATTAAATAAATTTTTAAAAACTGCCGGACAACCGAATGCAGGTTATGAGAACAACAAATTTAAAGCAACGCGTACCACAGAGATTACATCTGTAAACTGCCCTTAAAGATTTACATTTTTCAAATTTTTGTTAATTGAAGAATTTTACCTCATAAGAAAAAGATCCAAGTTAAGCATAATTATGCATTGCAAATATAATAACTTGTAGGTATTTTAGTGGTGCCATTAAAAATATACTAAAAAAAGTTACATAACATTTCTCTGTACTACATAATGTAGGATGGATTCTTTGTTTTTACTTGCTACGAACCTATCAGCAGGGTTTAATTTTAATTATAATAACTTCCCATTATGAAACTACAAAGTATTAATTAGGGGAGAAACATCGTAATTTTAGACTACAGCGATTGACAATGGCAACACTTTAAAAAAATTCACATGCTAAACTTCTGCAACCTCTAGATGAGAGGAAATTTGACAAATGTAGCAGCAAACAAGTGTAATGGGCCCGTATAAATGGCTGCACTTCAGTGAAATTGATTATTGGACTCTCTATACTCTAGTTTAGAAACCAAGGCTCTAACACAAGCCAAAAGTGGAAGGTTTATAAAGATGATAATAAATTGAAAAGTAAGGATAAGCAGAAAAAAATTTCTGTTTTGAAGCACTTAAATGGTTATATGACATTTGGAGATATACTAAATAGTAAAAGCTGTCTTCATGTTATGAAATAACTGTAGAAAACTATTATAATTAAAAAAATTTAGAAAAAATTTTTTAAAGTCGTATTCGTACTTTGTCTTTAAATACAAAAAAAAAAAAAAATTCTAGGAAGCGAAAACTCTTACAAAAAGCTTTAATTTTTTATTTAAAAAAACTAATTATAAGGGCATAAACGTAACGTTTTTCTCTATCATAATGGCATGCTCTATTTCTTAAAAATGAATAATCACTACTTTCTCCCTTGTTGAAATCCTAAAAGTACCATTTTAAATTATCAGTACTTATAGCAACAATAGAAAGCTCTTTCAATTTGATCGAACTTATTAAATAAAGTTTAAGAAAATCTAGTAATTATGATTATTAAAGCATTTATAATATGTCTTATTTATAATCTGAACTTATAATTATGTATTTATTTTACTTTCAGGTCTCTTTCCCCTGATATTTCTTCTTCAAGGCCTGTTTGATCAGCATCAGCCATAATTTGGGTGTTATGATTGATTTTCATGACTGTAATGATAATTTTTGGAGCAAACGCATGACTTTTTAAATACATTTTTTGTCACTATGTTTATATTATTCATATGATTCTAACAAGTAAATAGTCTACAAAAATTGTGCAATTAAAGATAATGTGCTTTTTACAAGTTTTTAATCCTGAATTTTAACCAACTATCTGATATCATCCAAATTTTGACACAACACTGGAATATAAAGGTTGTTTTTTTAATAGTCGGGCTGGTTAGAGTGTTTGCATTGGCCGGTACAAAATGTTTGCAAAACGATACTCATTTTAGGGTACCTTTGACTGATTTTAAACTGATGTAATACAAACAATATTTTATTTTTGATGGAAATAAAATTATGAACATGACCTGAAATATTTTTTTTGAGTTCTAATGATTCAATTCATACTTTTTGTTATTTTTTAATTGATTGTCCACATTATTTAAGTAAATAATAAGGTATTTAAATATTATGGTAATTAATTGATATTATATTATAAAATATTTGTTATTAAAATATTTCAATATTTCTGAATTATATTGAAGACAGTGAAACTTTAAATAGAACTGTTATGTGGACAGAAAAAAGCATATTTAATTGCCTTGGCCTTCATCAAATGAAAATTAAAAAAATAATGAATAGATAAAAATCTCAGCGCACTAACAGAATACAGGAAATGAGAAATTTATATTTCTTTGAAGCCTTAATGGTATTTATCTCTCTGAAAGAGTTCCTAAATTAGGACTGCAAATTTTGTAATTTCGTGTTTAAATGAGTTGCCTGGAAAATTCAAGACCTTCCTGTATTTTATTTTTAAAAGAATTTTAAATTATTTTTATACTATTTAAATGCAATTTTTTTAAGATCATCTCGCTAAATTAGCTAAAGTTGCATGTATTAAAAATATTTTCTTGAAATGCGTATTTCTATAAATTTCTATTTAAACGTAATGTTTCTGAGCATATTTTTTTTTATTAGACGAGAAATTTAAATTATTCGTCCCAGTAAATCTTTTTCAATAAAAGGATTGATATAAAAAATGATTGTCAATTGATACAATAATCAGAAGTAAAACCTCCCAATTTTTTTAGAAATTCTAGAAAATACAATATTGTCAAAGATGGGAATATCTTGTCAAATTGATCTATATGGAAATAAGGCAATCTTGGTTTATAGTTATTGTCATGATTATATATTTGAAACCAATAATGGATTTAAGTACTTTTTTTTTTATTCAGGCATGATCTAGAATCAGGAGATAACTCACATCACAAACATTTTACAAGAGTTCACTTCCAGAAGTAAATCATGTTATTGAATTTTCAAAGCGTCTAATAGTCTCTTTGAAAATTTTGAACCACTAGAATTTATTCAGTTGCATGAGTGAGATTTGACAGGAAAATTTTATAAATTTATTTGTCCTCAACTTAATATAATAACTTTTGAGAAATAATGTATCCGAGAGAGAAAATTGGGAAGAAATAAAGAAAGAAGATTTGCATTGCTGAATTTTTTAGAAGCTGTCGGATAAGATCTTTACCTTGAAGAAATTCTATTTGCTTCTCATTCGCTCGAGCAATATTACTCACCACCAAAAAAAAAAAGATAAAATACATGAAGTCATCAGAAAGCAAAATAAGTGACGGAATCGCATCTTTAGATAAATCGTCGGTGGGGATAAAATAAAGTGCACAACAAAAAAGAAGATAAAAAGCAAACCGAAAAGATATATCGACCAGAAAATATGCAGATGCAAGAGTAGCCCCCTCCAACATTCGATATTCTTTCCTAACTGAAACTTAGTCCAATCTGTATGTGGGGGGGGGGGGAGCAAATACCAATACATAATTCGATATTTGCATTCTTTTCCGTTCTGGCATTCCTCTTTCTTTGGGTGTTACATTAGTGTTATAGATAGAATAGAAAGCGGCTTGAAACTGTATGCATATTGGAATCCTGCCGAAACTCTGACTGATCGTTAGAAGCGAGGGAAATAATACCTTGACTGAAGCTTTTGAACTTGCAAGTTCGAGCTGATATTGCATTTCGCCATTTCTAATAACGCACACATGGAAGGAAATTCGAAAAGTTGATTGATTGTTCCCGGTTACAATATGTATTTATCGTCAAAAATCAATACCTCCCCGCTTCTGACAAAGCTCCCTCCTCTCTGGACCCCTCCGGCCTCCTATTTCATCGACTAGCCGACGGTTAACGATGCCAGATTCCTAAACAGATAGTTTCCGTTCGGAGGTATGAGGATTGGGGTATGGCAGAGAAAAGTGAAACGGACTTTTCAAAAATTTCTGTCATTCCATGTTTTATTTAATTTCGAAACTCTATTCATTTTGTTTTGGCATTTTCTCTCTTTTGTTGCATTGTCTATTTGCGTTTTGGATGGGAAAAGTACGGAAATCCCAGCCTCCCTCTGCGTTGAAGGAATCGCCTTTATTGTTGTTCTCCAAAAGAAATATGTTGACTGTGCATTTAAGCAGTAATCAACTAGTTTCCCAAGTGATGATATTTCAAAAAGGACTTTTTGTAGTCTATCCTCTTCGGACTAACCTCTTTTTCGCATTTTTTCCACTTTCGATTCGATGCATCAGTGGAAGTTTTAATATAATAATTAAGAACTACATAGGGGAATTCGATTTTTAAAAAATGCTTACAACTAATATTTTGAACGCTCAACTCAATTAAGAGACAGGAAGAAAATCCCTAATATTAAGCAATTCATGAATCAACTTGCTACGGTTAGTTCTCTCTCTCTCTTTCTTTTTGGTGCAGATTTTTAAAGCAATGCTTCATAAGCTTTTTAGTTACATTTTAATTTTCTACAAGAAAAAAGCTGGATGATTTTAATTTCATCAAAATATTTCTGCTATGATTTTAAAATTGGAAACGAAATATTCCTCGATAGAAAGAAATTCTATTTATTCAGTTATTCACAAGTTCTGATGAAAATTTTTGTTTGAATGAAGTATTTCCAATTTTTAAAAATGCTTCTAATTCGTATTTTGAGTGCTCAATTCAATTAAGAGATAACAAGAAAAGCCCTATTGTTAAACAATGCAAGAATCAACTTGTTACGGTTATCTCTCTCTCTATCTTTCTCTTTTTTAGTGTTTTTAAAGCAATGTTTCATAAGCTTCTTCCATATATTTCCACTTTCAGCAAGAAAGAAACTGGGCAATTTTGATTCCATCAAAATATTTCTGCATTGCTTTCCAAATTGGAAACGAATTGTTCTTCAACAAAAAGGAAATTCTATTTATTCATCTTTTACCAATTTTAATTAAACATTTTGAATGAAGTATTTTCTATTTCTAAAAATGCTTACAATTCAGATTTTGGATTTCCTATTAAGACATAGAAAGAAAAAAATTAATATTAAGCAATGCGTTAATCAACTTGTTACGGGTAGCTCTCTCTCTTTCTTTTTAATTTCGACTTTTAAAAGTAATGCTTCATAAGCTTTCTACATGCATTTTCATTTTTAACAAGAAAAAAACTGGATGATTTTAATTTTACCATTTTTTTTCTATAATGGTTCCGAAACTGGAAAAGAAATATTTCTCAATAAAAAGAATTTTTTTAAATCAGTAATTTACTAATTTTAATGAAATATTTTAAACTATGATCCTTTTCTTAAGGATTTTTTTTTCAAATTATACAAAATTTGAAATAAATTGTTAAAGCTTATGGGAGAATTTTGAAAACCACAAAATTTACACATTTTTTTTTTTTTTTAGATCGTGAGCAATGATTCCAGAAAACTTGGTTTATAGAAATAATTTAAATTAAAAAAAATTAAAGTCTGTAACTGATTTAATTCTTGAGGAAAAAAGAAAAGTTTAGATACCACAAAATGAGTATTGAGTGACCGTGATAGGAGAGACGTGAAATTAATTATTAATTTTATTTTTAATTTTGGCAACAATTTGAAAGGTATAATTTTTGAGGTATGGCATTTAAGACATTTTTTTTACCAGCAAATTTACTCCACAACAAAGCGTTCTTCTGTTTTCTTTAACTTGTTGAAATTTTTCTGAATTTTGTGAAGCAAATCTTTAAGACAAAGTTTTACAAGCAATTCTAAAAACATTTCAATAAAATATGGATTATAAATTTTCATTAAACTTGATATGAAAATTAGATCAACGAATAAAAATATTTAAAGATATCCGTTCAAGCTCTTGAATTCATTAATAGATGCTAATTTTCTAAAATTTTAAAAACTTTGATAGATAAATAAAGTTGTGTTTTCATGTGTCCATCCCAAATAATTTAAAAAATACTGCAAAGAGATTATAAACATGTAAAAATACTGCAAAGCATGCATGTATAAAAACTTCAAAGAGATTAAAACATGAAAAAACAAGATATTA
>JAOUZG010020818.1:2769058-2804623 GCA_026289955.1 Argiope argentata
AATCAGTAGCAAGAACTGGATAAGAACAAACAATAATCATAAAAAAATGATAAATGATATTACAACATTTTCTGTTAAAATTTTTCAAATATTACAACTATCAATGTTTATTTAGAGGGGAAAATAACCTTGTGGAACAGTTTTTAAATAATTAGTGATTAATATATATTCATATTCTGAGAATTCAATTAATGTATTCATTTTTTATATGTATTTATTAATAAGTGTTTACACACTCACAATTTTTTTTAAAAAAATTATTTTGTTTTGATGTTATGTAAACAAATACCAGGCAATAAAATTTTAAATCCTTATTAAGAATTTAAAATTCCACTTTTCTCCCAAAAAACAAGATAATGGATTTTTGAAGAAAAAAAATTAAGTCAGCAATAAATGGAACGTGCTGGAATCTATAAATAAACAAGAAAGACTTCTTTGAAACACCGGTCTAAACTAAGCCTAATTGGCGGAAGTCATGTGACGAAAACCGGGGTGAGTGCATTTCAGGTAAATGGTCAGTGCCGAAAGACAGCTGCAGCTCACACATTGCTTCAAGTGATCATTTGCAACAGCTTCTTTAAGAAAGTGGGGGAGGAAAGAAGGTGAAAGAAAACTTTCTTTGCTTACCACGGCTTGTGAGCTTTCTGACTGCGACCGCCATCTTGCGATGAGGTAGGGAGAGAACAGGAGCCAGTCAGAAAGAGGGAGGGAGTTGTCAGCAGGGGGGGGCAGGTTTAATCAGATACTGGCAGAAATAGTTATTCAGGTTGCAAATGGAGTGAAAGAGTCTACTGGATAAGGATACCAAAACAGCATGAAGTCTGGATGGTAATATTCTTTTTGGATTGACAATTATCTATAAGAAAGAAATACTTTATAAACATCGTAAAAAATATATATATTTAAAATTTTTATAAAGGAATTTGCTACTTATTACCCGAGTGTTTATATTTAGCAATATATACAATTAAAAAAATTTTGGAAATTATATGCATCGTACACTTAATAAACTGTGCTGTAAAATGATTTTCAGCATTTCTGTTGAATGAAATTAAAAGCAGGAATTGTTTTAAGTTGATATTTTATGTTTCCAAAATTCTTTTTGTTGCACGCAAACTATTCTATATCATTCATATAACGAAACCAAATAATAATAATAATAACCACCACAAACAGGGCTCGACTTATCCTAATTTGGGGCCCGAGACAAAAACTTCTTTGGGGGCCGTATCTGTCTTTTTTGTTTTTGAAAAGCAGCGTTAAAAAAGTTCATTAAAGAAGGAAACATAAAATAAACTTTCTATTAGATTTTTGAGCCATCCTATTATGTGGCTGCCCGGGGCAACTGCCCCCGTATACCCCTGCCTTAGTCAAACTCTATTCACAAATAGAAAGGGAGTGTCCTGAGGTTACCTTGAGTTAACAAAAAACTTCTTGAGGTTTGCAATGTATACGAAATTCTGTGAATTATTTCTTAAAACCGCAGCATAATTTATTTTGCATGGAAGGACGTGTGGGAATTTATCTTGCCTCAATTACTACATTTAAATTTTGTTTCAGAAATTCATTAAAACTTGTTACAGATATTTTCATGGCCATACAAGAAATGAATCATGCTTCAGGAGAAATAAGATGATTATGCAATTTAAAAATATAATTACATCATGGATTTTTCCCCCTTTCAGAAATAAGAAAATTCTATGGAATTTCCTCTTCATTTGCTTTTTTATTTTTCTTATAAGATATTAATTTTTTTTATTAATCGAAATAAAACTTTCATTTTTTCTAATTTTAAAACACTCACAGATTCCTCAAAAATGTTTGTTTTAAAAACAAAAATAAATGAATACAAATCATATACTTGATCTAAATGAAGTTTATTGTCCTCATTTAAATTAGAAGGAAAATAAAAATCAGTTATCAAATAACATATTTATTCTCTGAGATTTAAGAGGAAAAAAAGAGGAAATTTTTAAAAGTTATTTTCTTTTTCCCTCTTAAATCTTAGAAAATAAATACACTTAAAATGAAAAATTAATATTTAAAACCTATAGTTTTTTGCAAATCGTCTTAAACTTTACTTGAAACTATGCAAGAATAACTTTAAATTTACTATTGAATTAAATGTTTTCAAATCTCGCAAGAATTGTATAAAGATATTATTATAAATTAATACTTCTTAACTCAAAATCTTTATTGTCTATAATTTTAATAAAATTAGAAATCTTAAGATTTTTGTGAGAAAATCCCATTATTCATGAGCAAGTCTTATTCTAGTAATCTGTTTTATTATCAATACATTCGTAGCTATATCATGCGAATAAATTCCTTTTACTAAAATATAGGAATTTTAAATAGGTTAAAAATTTAATAAAATATAACCAGAAACTTTTCGCTTAGGAGATTATACTCAAAAACAGGTCATCCTCTGGAATTCTGAGTAGCCAGAATATGGAAGTAAAATTCATTTGCCTTACAGATTATTTTAAAAGTTGGAATCTAGGTTATGACGATTCAATCATGGTATCTAAACTTACAACTACAATAGCAAGAAATTAAAAAAAAAAAATCTTTTAGATAGTTACCAAAAAGCTTTCATTGTTCATTCAATAAAAAATAATAAAAAAAACCCGCACAAAAAGAGTGCAAAAGTGTATATTTTAAGCATTTCTTTCGCTTATAACTAAGGAATTCCCAGCAGATTCTTCCCGAGTTAACCGTACAAAGAAAGGGAACAATAGAGGAAGAGTATAAAAGTTTCTAAGAGCAGTCGAAGGAAAAATCGAAGGGAATTTCATTCGAAAAAATTTGGAATATATGCGCTTTGAGCGCTTTCTTTTACGCGCATGTAATTACTGAAAGAACTTAATGAAAATTAGCGAAGTTTTACTCTTCTAAACAAATTAAGAGAAAGGACACTTCAGTAAAAGCGTGACAATTTAAAGTCTTTAAGCTCGCACGAACAATGAGAATGGCAGCGATTTTTTTCCTAACAACTGATCCTTTTAAACAGGATTTTATTTACTATTCGCAAGTGAAGTCGAAATCCTGGAACCTAATTGGTTCTTTTTAAGCAACACATTCCCAATCAGCGAACAGTTGCTTGTCTTATTTTCACTTTCATCAAAGCTGAAAAACTAAAGTAAAAATCCAAGTTTACTATAACACAAAAGACCTCTAAGCTTTAAATTAGGTAATCTGGACGTAGAGAACTAAAAAGTAGCATAATTATCTATTCAGTAATGAACTTTAAACGTCGCCTAACGAAGTTTCTTTCTCTATGCTCTAAAATTTTCTGGGTTAGCTTAGTTTTACTTCATTAATGGATGGCCATTTTTTCCTCCGCGTGTACAAAAGGCATATGAACGTCGCACATTTTTAAATCCATTGATGGCTTAAATGGAAATGTAATGAATTGAAAAGAAAAAAATGAGCAGTTGGATCTTGTTGACAAAAATTATAATGTATTTTCGATAGTCGGTAAGTCTTTAATTTCAGTTGGTTGTGAAAATATTTCAGATTAGTTTATGTAAAATTTTAGGCTAGCATTTGTTTCCAAAGAGCAACAGTTCAGATATTTTAAATTAAATTGAAGTCCCCTTACTCAATGTGTGTCCGAAGATCAGTATTTCATGACAATTTTTTTTCTTTATTTATCAAAATAATACCAAGGATAAGTTGTATTTGAAGAGAAATTGTTTCGCTAAAATAATTCGAATCAGAAACAGCTGCATATCTGAATTATTTAGCGGCTGAAATAATACTGATATATTTAAACATACCAGTTAAAAGGAAAATCTTGCCAAGAAAATACGTCCTCTATGCCTCCTTTGGAAAGCAAACGAAGATTCCTTTTCATCTAAGTTAATATTTCATGAATCTAATATCGGTCAAAATTGAGGGCTGAAAATCACTTTTTAGCCCCTGAATTCGAAAATATTGCAAATATATAAAAAAAAAACTTTAACTTTAAAAGTTGGTCATCTTAATGAGGCGCTAATTTGATATATTTTTCTTATTTTCAATTTTACAGAAGTTATAGCAAAACGAACATTTCAATGTGCCTGTGTGTAAACGTTCAGACGAAGTATGGTTTGGGGTTCTCGAGGCTATGGCCGGCTAAGGGCTAAGATCTGCAGAAAGTTCAGCCACGAGAAATACTGCAATAAGAATCAACCTAAAGATTAAAGGAAAAAGCTTAAAACGCCAAATTTGGAAGTGATTAAATCCCAGAAAAGCAGCAATCATCCTTTTCAAAACTTTATATACTCTTTTTTCATTGTTTCTCCAAATTATGTTAGATATATTCATTATAAAAAACAGGAAAGCATACGATGTAGACTTGGTGACATTTTTTTGTCCGTAAAACATAAAGAATGTAATCAAATCAAAATTTAACAGCTACTATGATATTTAAAAGTATATTTTAAATTTTACAAATCTATTAATCATAACCAGGCACTAAAAGTAATTTATCTTTACAATTAACAGGAATTAATGAAATTTTCATTAGTAGGTATAATGTACAACACGTAATCCTTATCATAAAGTATTAAAATAACATTAATAACTTATTACTAAGAATACTAACGAATTTACTTTAAGTTACCCTACTCTGAAAACTATTTTTCAAACTTAGCTTATGAAAATATATTCTATTCTTTCTTTTATTTGATGCTGCTTACGATCGATACCTGGATCTTTAATTTTTAAATATCGGAATAATGAAACTATAATGAACTATCAGGAATTAATGAAATTTTCATAATTAAGCATAATGTACAACACATAATCCTTATTATAAAGTATTAAAATAGGATTAATAAGTTATTATTAAGAATACCAACGAAATTAAGCTACCCTATTCTGAAAACTATTTTTCAAATTTAGCTTATGAAAATATATTCTATTCTTTCTTTTATTTGTGTCTGCTTACGATCGATACATAGATCTTTAATTTTTAAATAAATGCTGCGTTATTTCTGAAAATAATATTGTTTTATGTAAGGGAAAAACTTGGGATTAAACTTCCTACACTCTACGTTCTCTAAAAGCATTGGCTAAAATAAAATATAATTGTTGCAAAACCTCCGACGCACTCTTTTGAAAGAAAAGGGTATCCAGAATAATGCATTGCATAATATATAGCACAGGGAGGGAGGAAATGCAAAAAATACTCCACCCGTCCCTTTTTTTCGCAAAGACAGACAGGCTCGCGAAAAGATAAGTTAAAAGAGAAATAAAACCGAGAGTTGTCATCGATTAAAGATCCCCAGCCCCTTCCTTTGAGAAGCATCTCTGTCTGCGCCCGTTTTCCGGTTCTATCGTTTTCTGTCGATACCAGTCGGGGATAGAAATGTGCAGAGAAGAAAAGCAATGCTGACGTTTCCATTTGCTTGAGACTTTAGACTGGAAAACGGATGACATTTTTGCCTCGCCCGCTCTGACTCCACTTTCTTACGTAGACTTAGAGGAAAAAAGGGAAATAAATAAATTGGTATAGAATCCAAAGCCTCTCAGTCGGAATATAAACACGGGTTTTAACTTAATGTAATCATTTTGTCTACTAAAAGAGTTAGATTTATGACTTTTTTTGCTGTTGTTGCTTAAACGCTGAAAAAAGTTGTGGAGTAAAACCTCATCGTACATTCGTGCGTAACATGCATCTTCCGTTGTTGAAAATAAAGTAACCTTTTATATGTATTATAGAAATGTGATCCATATTTAAGAAACCGTGAAGGTTTGTCTTCTTTCAAATCAAGAAAGATGTAATCCATATATATAAATTATTGCGTATATATGATAACTTCCGATCGATATATAATGATTAAATATTATTTCTTAGTTCGAATAATCTATTTTAAAAGACGTATTTACTGCAACGTGTATTAAGAATTTATTATCTCGTGAATCACAAATTCTCGGTTCATTTCGAAACTTTGTATACTAAAAGAGTTAGATTTACGCTTTTTTCTTTTGTTGTTGCTTAAACGCTGAAAAAATTCATGGAATAACCTGATCGTAGATTCGCACGTCACATGTATCTTTCGTTGTTGAAAATAAATTAATCTTTTATATGTATTATACAAATGTTATTCATATTTAAGAAACCATGCAAGTTTGTTTTTAGGCAAATAAAAAATAATGTAATCAATATATATATAAATTATTAAGTAAAATAATTATTAAGTCAATATATATAAATTATTATTCTTAGTTTGAATATTCTATTTTGAAAGATAAATTTACTGAAATGTGTATTAAGAATTTATTATCTCGTGAATCACAAATTCACATTTCATTTTGAAACTCAAAACTAATTACCATCGACGACTGTAATACTCGTAATAAGCAACAGTTTTTGGATATGTCACTAATGTCTGTCACGAAGATGACATAGGATACGTCTGCATACAGCTCTAGAATGACATTTTTTTACGATAATACTCTAGTAAATGGTGTATGATTTTATGTCACTACAGAAAATGAAAACTTTGAGCATTCTTTCCAGTTGTTTCTTTTTTTCACTTGTACTTAAAATAAAAGAAGATCTATTCTTGTTGATTTCCTACTTTCGGCATCTTTTTCATATTCAGGATTACAACACAACTTCTTACAATTTTCAATGTGATATCATCTCCTTGGGAAATTTGGGACGGAAACTGATGAGAATTAACAACTGTCGCCCTAGATGTTTCTGAAAAGAATTTAATGTGTGATTACTTCGATTCATTAATTGCTGAAAATGTCGCAGGTGTCAGCAAAACTAAATAATCAGTAATCACAGGTGTCAGCATCACGAATTATTCTAGATTTTTTATTTAAAAACTTCCAGTCGTAATTGATCGAAAACATTTCTTATACTTTAAGTAAATTCCAAAGATCTTCTGATCAGAACTCAAATAAATAAATAAATAAATAAGTCTCAACAGCTTTTTATTAAGTTTCATTTTCTTTTCATCGTAAGGTTTCATAAATTTGACCACGTTCATTTTTTTTTCACCTATGTTTTCATATGAGTATACAGATACATATTTAAACATGTTTTAAAAATAATAGAATTATCAAAGGCTTGAAAAAATGAGTAACAGTTTTATATTTCATACGTGGTAAGTCTTATACGATCGCGATGCGTGCGTGCCGTTCGTGCGTGTGGAGTGTTTGAGTTAATAGTAGGAATTGACTAAATAAATATTAATTTTCAATAAATAATTAAAATGCTCATTTTTTCAATAAAAGATACTCTTTGTATTCAAAATATATGCAAATTATCCGTAAAAGAAGTAATCTTTTTGCGATTCATTTTTAATTCAATGCAATACTTTTTTGCGAAGACGAAAATCTCTTGAAAAGACTATCACTAAAAGCCATTCTTAGACCAGGCAAGAAAAAGTTTCGAAATTGAATGCGCGTTTTCTTTACAGTACAGAATAATCCCTTTTTGTTCTTCCCTCTACCCTGAGGGTTGATTTCCTGGAAGAGCCCTCTCCCATCCCCGGATCACTGGGGCAAAACGGACCGATAGCAACCCTTACGGATGTTGCTTCGGGATATTCGCTTGGTGACGTTTACATCAGTAAGAGGAGAAACATCGAACTGCATTTTTCTTCCCATCCGCTGACAGATTGACAATGAGAAAGTAAAAAAAAAAGGCAGTCGACTTTATCGTCCAACCTAAGGAAGCACATACAGTTTCGATTTATTACTATTTTCGACCTCCAGTTTGTTTCATTCATACTCTCTACCCGTCGAATAGAATTAAATAGGCCAATTGGTTTTTATTTCATCATAAAGAATATTATCAAATCCTCTCATTGATCATAAGGAACATAAAGTTACTAATTGCTTTAAATAATTTTAAAGTAAAACTGCCCTGATTGTTCGAATGACAGCACTAACAATCTTATATTTAGTCATTGAATTTAGTTAAATATCTCCCAACTTTAAAGATTTGACTATATTTGATTTACTACAGGAAGAGAATCAAGAGTTTTTCAGGAAATTTAATTTACAAAACACAAAGGAAAAATTAAAGTTAAAATCTCTCATCGATCATAAAGTAAATAAAATTAATAATTGCTTTAAACAATTTTAAGCAACGACGCTGATTGTTTGAAGAACAGCATTAACAGCCTTAAATTGGCCATTGAATTCATTTAAATATCTTCCATTTAATACAGGACTCGATTCAAAAATTTTTCAAGAAATTCCTATTTAGAAAAGATAGAGGAATAATTAAAGGTAAAACATACTAACAACACTAATTAGTTTAAAACATATTAACAACATATTTAGTTTAAAACATATTAACAATACTATTTAGTTTCAAATTAATTGTATAGCAGCTAAATAATTAAAGTAAAAACATATTAACAGAACTATTTAGTTTCAAATTAATTGTATTCAGCGGAATAATTAAAGTTATAACATGTTAACAATACTATTTAGTTTCAAATTAATTATATATCAGCTATTTTCTTATAGATTTAATTAAAATTAAATTTGGATTCAATTTTCTAAATTAGCATAAAGGGTAAAAGTAGATTGCATTGGAAAAAATGAATTAAATAGTCATTAAATCGCATTTTAGTATTATTATCTATGGTTATTAAAATTAAACCTTAGGTACTAATTAAATTCCCTAAAATCATTAAAGGTTTTGGCTTGTTGTGTAAATAATCTAATGGAAATATGTACTATATCCAAAGAAATTAACGTACATATATTTTTTAAAAATTATAATGTCATTGGAATATATAATAAATCAACATAGTACACAGGTAAAGTTTAAAAAAAGCAAGAAAGAGAAAGCGTTAGAAAAAGAGGACTGATGCAAGAAACCGGTTTGAATAAAAAAAAAGATATATAAACCGATTTAAAAAAGTAGATTATCAACACATTTAGACATTAAGCTTATTGAATGTAAGACAACGGGAACATGAGGAATGTTATTTGATTGCTTTATTAACACAAATGAGAATTTTACTACAATTTCTTTTTTAAAAGGACAAGAAAATATATACACAAATCAAGCAAAATAGAATTACAATGTTATATCAAATTAAAACGACCGAACGTTTCAAACGAATCTAAAAAAACAATAACTAATGAAACAGTATAGATGAGGAATTGATAAAACAAAGTAATTAAATGAAAACTGAATAATCAATTCTAGAACTGAATAACTGATAAAAATCAGAGAAAATAAAAAAAGTACATAATTATGAAAAAAAACTTTCTATTGAATTTATAGAAATAAATAATGACGGCTTGCAAAAAAAAATCGAGGGGGGGGGACAATGGAAGAATTGTTAAAAAAAATAATAAATGGTTAAAAGAAAAGACTGAGCTGGCTAAATTTGGAAACCAAAGAGCAAATAATATGAAAAGCTTTGAGAGACAAATGAGCTGACAGTTTTCAAGTGGAGTAGTTTGCTTACGAAAAATGACCCAAGCACTAAAAAAGAGGAATATACAAAGAACTGGCTTAATTTTTAAAAAATAAATGTTTGGGTGAAAATTGAAAGCTTTCTTTTAAAGGATTGTAGCTGTAAGTGCCGTGCTACATTTATGAAAAGAATTAAAAAACACAACAGAAGATTCACTACTTCTTCATTAAAAAAACACACATTTTGAATTAAAGCATTAAATCACAACAGCTACAGAAGATAAAATTAAATAATTTAATAGAAATTAACACAATGTAACTTTTAAGATTAAAAGATTGGGTTTTTTAATTTTTCGCACCGAATCTAATCGTGAAAACTACTATGCAAATCAGGGGGTTTCTAACTTGGCTTGATGAAGAAATTCAAAAAACCTTAAAAGATATATGTCATAAATACAGAATGATGAGAATTTCATTTAAAAAGCATATGCAATAGATATGGGGCGAAGCTTCCATTCGAAACCCACATAGCCTTGATATCACTTACTCGGTTTTTGATCTTCATCCTTTTTGAAGTGCCGTCCCCGACAGGAAAAAGGAATATGGTAATTAAATTTTTGGCTTTACTGCGAAAAAAAAGTTGGAAGACCGAGATGATTAATGACGATCGAAAAGTCCTAGACTTCATGTCAACAACTAAAAGTAGTTCTTTTCTTCGTCTTAGGGGGAAAAAAAAGGAAAAACTTTCTCTTTGTGCGTGGTAGAATATTTGTTGCAAGAAAAGTATTTACCTCCCATTGAATTTGTCTGAGATCTTGATAAAGTAGCGAGTAATAAAGAGAATCACTTGGTATATAAAAATCTGCATTTATCTACAGTTTTCAACAAGGGCCTTAATAAAGTATCAAATTTTGTATAAAAATTTAAATTATCTTAGCGTGCAGTTAAAAATAGTATTCATGAAAATCCAACTCATTTATTAGTACTAAGTACTACTTCAGATAATTAGATAAAGGCCTTTGATTAATTAATTATGAGTATTTTATGCTTTCCTGTGATTTCAATTCTACTTGATTGAATATATCTATCTAAATCCATAATTCTAAGGCATATGATAAAGAAGAGTTGTGTCTTCTTCTTTTAGTCACTGCTGTCTTAGAGCACCAACGTAGTACCTGAGAAAGTTTAACTTCGTTCTTATATAACCAATCAGCTAGGTAGTCTTGTAAGAAAACTTTCAGATAAAACTTGCTTGGAAGGAAACCAAGAAAATCTACAGCAGTCTGTCTGACGTAAAGCAAATCATTGCTAAAATACATATGGGCGAATTATACTTAGAAAAATGGTAGTTAAGTGCACAACCAGAGGTTAGAAAATATTCCTTCTTCTGATTATAAGGGTTTTAATAAAGTATCAAATTTTGTATAAAAATTTAAATTATCTTAGCGTGAAGTTAAAAATAGTTTTCATGAAAATTCAATTCGTTTATTAGGGTTAAGTACTACTTCAGATAATTAAAAAAAGGCTTTTGATTGATTAATTATGAGTATTCTTTGCTTTCCTGAGGTGTCAATCCTACTTGATGAGTTTATCTATCTAAATCCATAAGTCTAAGATATATGATAAAGAAGAATTTTGTCTTCTTCTTTTAGTCAACGATGTCTTAGAGCACCAACGTAGCACCTGAGAAAAGTTTCTTAGTTCTTATATAACCAGCTAGGTTGTCTTGTAGGAAAACTTTTAGATAAAACCTGCCTGGAAGGAAACCAAGAAAATCTACAGCAGTCTGTCTGATGTAAGCAATTCATTGCTAAAATACACATGGGTGAATTATTCTTTGAAAAATGGTTGTTAAGTACACTACCAGAGGTTAGAAAACATTCCTTCTTCTCATGATGATTCATGTTCATGATTTGTCAATGATGGGCTCATTAGGAATTTTGCAATGAGCTCAAGAGGATGATCATTAGTCCAATTATTCGATTGCAAAATGTAATGATTTATTTATTAGTTATATAATATTTATTACTAGATCAATTGGCTTAAGCAAGAAAGGAAATAACATTTTAATACGAATACTCGTATGTTTCATTTTGAATAATAATACACAGATATTTATTACTTTGTCTTTTTTTAGATTGCTACTGGTTCTAAAATTTAAGCAGAAAAAATGATTATAAAATGAATGAACTAATATTTGACAATTATAGACACAAAGTGTATTATATTTCAAGTAAATTTGAATTGTTCATGTATAGTAATTTTTGAGAAATTCCTTATTTTCTTTGTTATGAAGCTCTCGAGGAGGTTAACGTTGCCCATTCAAAACCATGCTTATCTTTCAAAGGAATCTATACCCTCGTTTAAGAACAGTACAATTTTTGAGACTTCTAGTATAAATTATAGAAGCAGCAGATACATTTAGTAAACAAATAAAAATTACGTAATGCCTTTATTAATCGATGATAAACTTTAAGAAATTTAATGAAGTGTAGTTATTAAAAATTTATAAATAATATTTTCCGAAAGAAGATCAATTCATTACCTTTAATATGAAGTAATTTTAAAAATTGATAAAAATTTGGCATGAGCATTAATTATAATGAATTTCGTAATTTCAAAAATTAATATACTTAATGCATTTAATGTCGGAGAATTGCAGCTTCTTTAACATAATACAGCAATGAATTTAATTTCACGATTTCTTAATGAATGCAAAACACACAGCACATACAGTGGAATTAATTTGCCAGTTATCTTAATGCTGAAAAAAAAAGAACCATACATAAGCAGTTTCGAATGCAATGTTAGACTTTTACTGAAAAAGAATTTTCCTTTAGAAAATATGGTAAATATTTAAGACCAAAACAACGTAAATTAAGTTTAAAATCATAATTTTGTAAAAAATAGAAAAAATCCCTTTCTATTTTAAACTTATTTCAGTTAGATTTCATGAAATCTTTGTTGCATGAAGCATATTTTCAGGGTCTTGAAAATTTGGGAAAAGAGCTTAATATATAAGCAAGTTGTACTGAGTTAATTGATTAGCAAAATCTACAAAAAAAATTTCATAATGCTTATTTGATTACATGGCAATTCTAATTGATTTTGAAGAAAAATAATCAATATTCAAACTCTTTTAAAGTTCTGAAGGCTAACATATTTATTGACAAATTTCACGCAAACACGCAATTCATCAAATAAAAAAGAAATTAAGAACAAAAATTATCAATATTAATTTGAAAGCGACAAATAATTTCAATAACAAAAGAATAATGTAGAGTTCTGCTTTCGACTCATGTTTTTATTCATAACATAGGTTCTGAAGGTCATACTTTCACAAATTTCAATAAATATCACGAAATGTTGATGTGATGTTGTCTTTAAAGTTTCAATGAACTTGCTTCTGAGTTTAGTTTATAATGTAATATGAATTCTTTTTAATTATTTGCACCTTAACAAAATAACCGTTTGCACAATAATTCATTGGTAAAAGAAGATATATTTAAATCATTTCTATATAAGTAAAAGTAAAGATTCTTAAGCTTTTCAAATGTTGGACAAATTTTTTTTCCAATCCTATTTCCTTTCCTAAACATTTCAGATAATTCTAAAAAAACACGTTAAACGAATTTAAACCAATACAAGAATAATTAGTCAATTTTAAAGAAATATTTCAAGACAAAAGGACATTGGTCATTATTTTTGCTTTGACCGTCAAAAAATTTGGCTTCGATATTTTTATGAATCTCTGCTTATTAGATATCTTTGAATTCAAAAAACTATTTTTAGAATTATATCTACTTATGAAGGTTTAAAAAAAAACGCTGATTAAGCTAGAATTGTGAAACGTGGTATAGAATCTAAACATTCAAATCACTGATCTTTCAAATTTTGAATGAAATACATGAATGAGAATTTATTTTTCTGTCTTTTCATATGGTACAAAACAAAGAAAAAAATACTTATAATTTCGTATGCATGTGGACACAACTCAAACATTCATAGAATTAAATATGCGAAATTTTTCATTTAATTCTAATGCTAGAATGTCAGAGTCAATATTAGAATAATTACTGGAGTCCATTTTCTGTTTATCTGTATTTTTGTGTATGTATTTACGTAGTAACTCAAAAACGCAACAAGTCCGTTGAGTGAATTTTAGTATAATTCAATAAAATTCACCTATCTAACAGCCTAATTATTGCAAAGATTATATTATAAGCGTTTGAGAAAAATTGAGAGTGCATTATATTGGACAGAATCCATGAAGTCTGTCCGCGTATACGGAAACAAGAAAATTATGCAATACAGTAGGCAAGATAAAGTAAATTTATAATTTGGTTTCGATGCAGAAAATAAAATCTATTTCAAATTTTGGATCGAATCAATCGGTGAATGGGTAAAAGATCCAAATGCATACTACCTCCCCCCTCCCTCCTTTATAGTACAACGAAACTAAAAATAAAATTGGTCTTACTTTGGCTTTTAATTTATCATCTTCCCGTTTTAAAACAACTCTAGGGCTATTTTGGAACAGATCTCGTAATTTTGAACCATGGTCAGATGACGAGGACGACTCCTGAGCTGGTATCCCCCTTTCCAAGCACCCCCCCCCCACTCCAGTGGGAAGACGTTTGGTCCAGACGGATTTAGCGTGCACCAGGCCCATTTGCACGACGGTTCTTCAATGGAAACGAGTCTCGAATCTGAAACCCTCCGGTTCCAAAGCCGAGATCTTACCACCAGGCCCCAGCCTTACTTTGGAAATATTAGAAAAAGTCGAGGGGATACCTCTCCTGCTGGCTGGTTTCATTCAAAAATCTTTTTAAGACGAACCAAAGCTTCCCTCGAATGCTTATTTAGATTATTATTTTTAATGCTAAATGTCGTACTTTAAGATCTACAGTAATGAAGGAATTTTAAGATGCAAAAGTTCTGAAATTGGCAGCACATTTGTAAGTTACGTGTGGCAGCAATCATAACGTAAACAATGAAATGTTTTTTTAAACCTTGAACAATTAAATTTGTCCCGAAATTCTTTTGTATTAACCTGTATTAAATTTTGTCTCTTTTAAATACATCTATTCACTGAGAAAGATACCTTGAAAATTTAAATTAATTTTTAATTAATGAAAATTGTAATGTTTTCTCTCAATAAGCTAGTTGCATATTATTGTGTAAAAATCCTTTTTATATCACTCCGAAATAAAAAGTTAGCAGTTTAGCGATATCAATTTCTCTCTCTCTCTCTCTCTCTCTCTCTGTGTGTGTGTGTGTGTGTGCGTTTATTTATTTATTTTAGTTTCAATATACATTTCCAAAGAATGTTTTTTATTGTTGTAATTATACTCAAACCATTTTAAGGCGTCATCAAATCTTTTACTCGTGTGCATTCTTTTGTTAATGTTAACGTTACGGAAAAAAAATTACTTTATTTAAATGTTGACTTAAAAGCAGAGTTCCCCCTTTCATTTTTTCAACATCATATAGCCTTCGGCTGTCATTCTGCCTGCAAATTCTGTAACTTTTTAACGACTTTTGTTACAAGTTATTTAATGTTTCCTATATTGTTTGCTATTAGCCGTCTGATGTAATCAAGACAGCTAAATAGGCTAATAGGCAAAGCTACAAAATAGGCTAATCAAGTTTAAAACATTATCAAGCAACGACATTTAGGTCAAGAGCCTCAAAATTTACTTTAAAAACATAATAACAGTTTATTTTGTTGTTGTTGCTACTAATGGCACTTGCCATGTACAAGCGCGCTGACGACCGTCAGCGATTTTAAGCCGAATGAGCGTCTCTTGTTTTTGAAGTCGCACCAACTAGGGCGAAAAGTACGACTTGGCTACACATTCATCACAGTCACTTGCACAGCCACTTTTTGCAGGGGAGCACCTTCATATACCTTACTGATAGAGCACAGAAGAACAATCATGTCCGAGCCGGCCTCGAAACCGGAACGTTCAGGTCTCAGGGAAAACTCGCTACCCCTATGCCAAGACGCTGGCACAGTTTAGTTTAGTTATATTAACGTCTCGTTGTAAGGCAATACTAGGGCTATTTTGGGAAGTAAATTGTAATTTTTAATTGTGGTCAGATGACAAGGATAACACCTGAGCTGCTCCCCTCTCCCCACACCAAGCCACATCATACCAGCGAGATGGCGTTTCACTCTGGCTGATTTAACGTGCAACAGACTCCACTTACACAACAGTGAAATTGGGTTTCGAACTGAAAGCCTACGGCTCAAATATAATAACAGCAACTATCTACATGTAACTTATAAAACTCACTCTAATGTATGCAGAAATTAACTGCCAGATTCTTGAAAACACTGACAACTTAATTTCTTCTTAGAATCATTTTCCTCTTTTCGCTTCTTTTGAGGAAACTGTAGCTGGTCTCTTCCTTGCTGACTTTTAAATTCAGGAAACTAAGAATTAAAAATTAGCAATTATCAGTGAAAGCAGCTGCATGCTCTGGAATCATGGTGGATGCAGAGATTCTTAATCAAATCCCAGCTGGGGAAGGGATGAGTCGCCTTCAGGGACGTTACAATGCATTTCCTTCAGCTCCTTCCTTCCAGGAGCGTAATTTGATTTTTGAAACTGAATCCATTAGAAGTGATTGGAGCCCTGTCCGAATTTACCAAACCATTTTTTCCTCCGGATTTCACTATCCGGCTAATAAGATTTATATGTCATCCACTGCCAGTTGGGAAAGAAGGGGAAGTTGGAAAATACGACGTAAGAATGTTTTTCTTATGGAGAATGACTTATTACTAACTTATTTTATTCTTACGTTGAGTACGGGTAAGAAACCTTTATAACTTCTTTAGTAGTTTTCTTCTTTTTTTTCTTTTTATAAAAAAAAAGAAATTTTCGCAAGTTTTTTTTAATGATTTTGATCAAAAAACTATAAGAGTGAAAGCTTTAGTTTGTACTTAATTCGACATTTATTGAATAAAATGCCAACTAGAAATATATATAGAACGGAAAGGGAAGGGAAGATTAGAAATGCATAAATCATAAAATTTCCAACTTAAAAAAAAAATTCTTTTATGAAATATAAATTTACGAATGCTATGAAGGTAGCATAAATGTAAATCATTTTGTAATAAATGTTGGTTACTTAAAAAAAAATTAGTACTTTTATTGAATTCCCTATATACAGAAAATAAATTTATTTTAAGTAAAAAAAATTGTTGGGCAAGTTAATTTTTTAATTTTTTTTATTTACTGCAAAATTACAAGAGTAAATACTATTATTTTTTTTTTTCATTTTATCATAATTGTTTTTTTTTTCAATAAAAAATTCCATTATTTCAAGCAAAAAAAATGGAACTGAATTGTAACTTTTTGAACAGGAAATAGTATAATTTCAATAAAAATATCTGCATTATAATAATACCTTTTCTTTATGTATGTTAAGGAAATAAAATTCAAATGCATTTATTGCTCTACATAAAGCAACTAATTTAATTCACGGCTACAGTTAGTAATTCAGAACAAGTAGACGATCTCACTAATATGGCTTCAAATACAAAAAAAAAAAAAAAAAAAAAAAAAAAAAAAAAATCCACATCTCAATTTCTCAAACTAACTTACATCCAGTCAATAGCTGAAAAATGAATCAATCAATTACTGAAACGCGTAAATTTGTATCCGGGAGGCAGTCTTGTGCGACAAATATATATCTAGGTATTATAAAATCAGCCAATTATAGACACTATGGTGATTTCTAAATAGTGTATTATTACCTATTCTTCTTGTCAATATGGTATTTTAGTATTTCAAGAATTATTTATCAAGCTATCCATTAATATTATTAAATTTTGTATCTATAACCAATCGCGGCATCTGGAAGGGAATTTGAGATATAATTACTTCAAAAATTTCATAATATTTATAACAATGAACTAAAGTATAAAGATCAAAACATTGGAAATAGTAATTAAAAATATTTTGAATGCACTAATAAAAGTGTGTTTTTAAAAACTCTTTCATTGCATTGTTTGCCTGGTATGCTACATTAGAGTAACAAGAAATTTAAAATTAACGCGGAGGTGTTTTGGGATTAACTTCATGATTTTGATCTATGATCAAATGGCATAGTTGATTTTGTATTCTTGAAACAATCATGCTACAAAAACGTGAATTCGTTTGATCCACAAACGTATTCACTTAATACGTTAATCCTTAAACGTTCATTTAAATTTAAGTAGTTAATCAGAAGATCACCTGATGAATCTTCAATGTAATCGAGTTCTAAAGACTAGACATCAATACTAGGAGAAATCAGTCTCGATTTGACTTAAATACAGGGCCCGACAGCTTAATTGGGAGCTAAACTTCTTGGGGCCCTTTTTCTGCTTCAGTACTTTAGTAATGAAGAATCGAACTTTATGGAGGTATTTAAATTTATGGCCTATATTATATATATATATATATATATATATATATATATATATATATATATATATAACAAGAAAATATATTAGAACCTAAAATAGCCTCCCCCTCCCCAATGGTCAGACGAAATATCATTCTGTCCATTTTATTGATTTTCTGAAAATTCTATGTCCATCATTACAGCAATTTGAATTAGTTATCGAAAATACATATTACAATTTATTATTGTGATTTCTCAGGGTTGCAAAAATCCAACAGAATCCACTGAACCGCATGCAACTGAATTTTTCGCAATTGCGATTAAGATAACATAATTAAAAATCATATCACTACAGTTTGTGAAATGTTCACAAGTTTTCAAAATGCTGTTTTCTAGTTATCAACTAGGACATTTAGCTGCGAAACATTAATATCCTTTCTGAGTGACATTAGGCCGGAATTCAGCTAAATTTTCTAAATTACGATGGCTCAATTAATACAATCAAAAGCCCGTATCTTTGCAAACATATCGGGAAATGCGATATGTAAAAATACAGCCTTTTGATTGGCCAAATTTGTCAACAGTAATTGCGGAAATTTAGCTGAATTCCGCTCTAGAAAACCAGGGATTTACGAAATATAGATTTTTTTGTTTCTATCATGGATTAATGAAGAAGCTGATTTAAAAATGACGAATTTGATACTGTGTTGATCTGTTTAAAAAAATTTATT
Organism: Argiope argentata; assembly: GCA_026289955.1. NCBI lineage: Eukaryota > Metazoa > Arthropoda > Arachnida > Araneae > Araneidae > Argiope > Argiope argentata. The sequence continues at coordinate 2,787,575 of JAOUZG010020818.1, forward strand.
CAAATAGGAAACATAAAATAAACATTCTTTTCGATTTGGGGGTCCCCTTTGATGTGAGGGCATGGGACAACTGCCCCGTATGGCCCTGTTTTAGTCAGACTCTGCTTGAATAAACGAAGAAAGCAAGATTAAGTCTTCCAAACAAAAGTTGATTTTAACATTTTAAAATATCTTTTAAGCTGTAATCCAAACGAAATGCAGCCAGCACATTTTTATCCACCTTAACACATTAAAGACCACTCAGGAGATTACTCGAGTTTCACGTCTTAAGTTATGTCTTAACGCGGTCCTTAATGTATTAATCTTAATCTTCGCTGACTGAGGTTGCTGAATTCACAATCTTAGATTACAGAAAAAGCACCAAGGGGGAATTAACCCCATGGTGCTTCTTCTTCTTTAAATCACCTTTGTAATTGATCTTAAAGAAATTTAGTCAAACTTTAAGACTGCATTATCAAGTTTTAGTCAGCCATATGAAGATGCTGCATCCTCAATTTTACACTTTCTAGAGAACAGTAAATACCCAAATCATCAATTTCAAATCGGTTTAAAACAATTTTATTCAAAACTTTATGCTACATTAATATACTTTTAGAATTTGTAGTTACTGCTTATCATAAAAATTGGAATTCTTTATTTGAAACTATAGTTGCTGTTTTTTACAGTTTTCCACATTCCTTTTTATAAGCACTTTCAAAAGGAAACAAAGTAATATAAAAAACAATTTTTTAAAATCAATTCTTACTTTGGATATTAGGAAAAATTCTATTTTAGTTACTTTTTATTAAATAATTGCTATTGTTGTTCTTGTGTTCCGCTTTACAATGGAAGGAGGGGGTGCAATAGCTTTTCAGGATATGAACCCCTGAGCACCCGAATTACGATAACTTTTGACTCATACCCCCAGTGGTTTAACTCTCGCCTTGGAGAACTTTGTGACCATGTTCTAACTCACAACACAAGGGATGCGAATCCAACACCCTACCAACCGTGCTATCCCGACCTAACAAATACAATTACTATAAAGAATTACTATGAAAAAGAGAAAATTAGTTTTTAATTAATTAATAAAAAATTAATGAATTAATTTTTGAAAAAACTGTATTAACATCAAATGTGATATGCTACAAATTTATATATATATATATATATATATATATATAGGGAGTGTGTGAGCTAATAGTAGGAATTGAAAAAAGTCATACTGTCTATTTTTAATCAATTTTCATCGAATCAATACTAAAGAACTAAAGAAAAAAAATTTCATATGCCAACACAGCTCCAATAATTTAGAGTTATTGTTTTGTAAATAAGTAGTACATTCAGCTTATTTATTACACGATGCATGATTCTTATTTCTTTATAGGTACATATAATTAAAAAAAAAAGGTTTATTCAGAAAACACCTTGAAATAATTTAATGTTGAGTACAAATTCGAAAGGTTAGAAAGCAAAATGCGTTACTAATATTCTAAAATTTCAACTTCTTAACTATAAAACCGAAGAAACGGATTAAGGAAAAAAAAGTGTTCCGCCAGAACTTTAAATCTAAGTTTACACTAAGCGCATTCCAAATCCTGCTTTTCGATGACGCGTATTAAACAAAGTTTTCAGACAGCTATGAGAAGTAAAAGAAAAGTACAACACCAACAAAAAAAAATCATAACTATGATTTTTGGTGTCATATCGTTTTCGCTACGGATGGCTTAATACGACTGCAGGTAAATCATTTTTCCTTCTCTTAACGATACATTTTTGTTTATTTTATGTTTTATGTAAGTGGGAGGTATAACCGGAAATGTTATCAGAGTAAAAGAAACGAAAGCAGGAAATGGCCGATATTTGATGTGCAATGATTGATATTATCAAAGAACAAATTGCATACTTCATGGCTATTTGATTCGAAGTATTCCATGACATTTCCTAACTTTAACTCAACATCTGTGTAATTTTCAAGTTTGACAGACTCGCCGAGGGATATTTTTCTTGTTTGATTACTTAGATGACATTAGACGGAGGCAAAGGCATCATTGGTTTCTTGAAAGTGTGAAAATACAAATTTCGGTTTAGCACTTCTTTCGAAAATAATCTTGCAGCTTGGATTAAAAAATTATATCGAAAATGCCTGCCGGAAAAATATAATGCATTGGCTCGTTAGTAGATGTATATTGCTTCCTTGTTTTTGCCTTGTATTTGGAAGCAAAACAAGCATCAGTTACAAATAGTTAATGAGAAACAATAAAAAGAGTACAGTAAACCCTCTATTTAACAGACTTTAGGTTTAACGGAAAGAATTTGATTAATATCACTCTTCTAATGATCTTGCTCATTTCTTCTTTCATTTATGTAGTTGTGAGAAACTTTTTGTTATTAATATGAACTTTATATTTATTTGCTTTGGTCTTTATATTTATTTTGCATAAATTTATTAAGTTTAATTAAGCATAATTTCAAGTATCACGTCCTATTCTGAATATATCTCATTAGATAGACAATTCCCAATTTAATGAACTTTAGATTTAATGAATTTAAATTAATACCCTTTAGTTCAAATTATCTTTAGATCGAGGTTTTGTTCCCTTACAAGAACCGCACGCTATGAATTTTTGCATTATAAATTCAAAATTTCTAAAATTTAAATAATTTATTTTAAGATTGCACTTTTTCAAATGAATAGTTATTTTGTTTACGAACTGCATGACGAAATTTTCGATGTTAATAATTTTACAACATTTTTCATTTATAATTCATCGTTCTTCGTTTCGTTTCGTTTCCTTTTTAATTTTCTTGATTTGAAAAAAATAATTAGATTTATATCCTTATAAATTTATAATATAACTTACGATACAAAAACTGAAAAACGATAATTATATAAAGCCACTTTAATATCAAAGCTTGATTATGCTACTGATTCCCAAGTGAAAAAAAAAGTTAGTTGTGGTATATAATTCAACCATTTAATTGAAAGTTAACGCTAAAATGAATTATATTTTACATATTTCATATTAATTTCTACATTCAGAAATTGCATATGATTCAATATGATGTTTTGAATACTTTTAAATATCAATAAAATCTAATTTTTAACTGCGATATGCATCAAAACATAAAAACAAATGCTGAGTTTTTTTTAATTGATTTTTTTTACTAGCAACATTATGAAAAATTAAAAATAAAGTTAAAAATTGTAACATATATATCTATCCCTTTTCTGAATAATTTTATTAAAAATCTAAAAGCATTAAAAGTATGTTTTTTTTTCATGAGCAATCATCTCACAAATTACCACCGTATTTAAGCATTTTATAACATCGTATTTTTATTTGTAAATTTTTGAGGGAGTATAAATTTTTAGAAGAGTAAATTTTTGATGTATGATCGGGTAAATAAACTTTTCCAAAGTAAGAAAAATAAACCAAGGAAACCTGTGTCTAAGGTAAAAATAAACAGATAAAACGATAATTTTGAGTGCGAGTATAATATGATATAAATATCAAGTTCATTTTAGCACCATATTGTAGGTTTATCTAGAAATATCTTTCATAGGATAATATTTATTGTAAGAATAAATAATATAGCAAAATCTAAATCCAAGAACATGCAAGATTAAACAAGAACAATGCAAAATATTTCTAAAAATAAAATTATCGTATCTATGAGCTAAATATATGTAATATATATAAAAATATATTTGTTTAAATAAGTGGTTCACACCAGGAAATTTTTTAAGATTATAAAAAGTTCTCACCAAAAACGTGCGATACAAAATCCACAATATGTTAAAAAATTAATGTTTATTGAGCTTAGTGATTAGTATTCATTTCATGAAAAATTGATGAATCAAACAAGAAGAATGCAAAATGTCTCACAAAATAAATTCTCGTATCTATGAGCTAAAAATAGTTTCCACATTAAATAAATAGTTCATTTCGGTAAATTTCTTAGGATTATAAAAAGTTCTTACCAAAGACGCGCAATAAAAGATCAACATTATCTTAAAAAATTAATCTTTATTGAGCTCGGTGGTTACTATTCATTGCATGGAAAACTGATGAATCAAACAAAAGGAATGCAAAATATTTTACAAAATAAAATTCTCGTATCTAAGAGCTAAAAATAACATTTATATTAGATAAATAGTTCTTTCAAAGAAATTTCTTAGAATTATAAAAAGTTCTGACCCAAAACAGATTATCATTATTACTTAAATTATTATTATTATAACCAGATGCAATATTAAGATGATCTTATATAATCAATCTTTATTGAACTCAGTGATTAGTATTCATCTCATGAAATATTGACGAATCAAACATGAAGAATGCAAAATATTTCACAAAATAAAATTTTCGTATGTATGAGCTAAAAATAATATACAGATTAAATAGGCAGTCCACTCCAAGAAATTTTTTAGGATTACAAAAAGTTCTTACCAAAGACATCCGATACAAAATCAGCATTATCTTAAAAAATTAATCTTTATTGAGCTTCTCGTATTCATCTCAGGAAAAACTGATAAATCAAACAAAACTTTAAAACATTTCTTACCTTCCTCTCCACTCTGTTGAAACGCTTGTCGTTTACAATCAGTGCTTTATAGTCCAGAGAATCCTCCCCAAGCTCCAAACTCTTCATCCGTCTCCAACCTGCCTTCTGCGAGAGAGTCCGTGGGACAATAAGGTCAATTCCCATCTGAACAAATCGCCTAGCTGGAAACTGGAGAGACTGACAACACTGGTAACCCTAATTAAGCGGGAGAACTAATTTTCTCTCCATCAAACCTCATCAAGAACTTGAGCTACCGAATTGGTTCTCGGACTGAAATGGCAATTACTAGTCTGTTGCTTGGGAATTGGCTCCATTATCCACTCCCCTACTGATTTTACGAGTCTATATGGTTATACTTTGTGCCTCCCCTGCAGAGAGAACTAGTTTCACCTCCAGGTTGTCCTATCGGGTAGCTGGCGAAACAACTTGGAAATCCTCTCAAAAGTTCCTGTTTGCCTTCTGTCAAAGGGGATGGTAAAAGTCCCCTTCCGTGTTTAGGCTCAGTCTCCCCACCATTTTTAGTGCCTTACTTTTAAATTTATGACTCTGCGTGCAGAGGTCTCGAAAAGGGCATCAATCTTGCTGCCAGTTTAACAGATACATCTTTTCAAGCTACTAACCGCCAAAAAGGAACTTTTTGAACCGGTAGGGATTGACAAAACGCGGATAACACGCGCCCCTTTTCACAGCAGATGTATTCACCTCCGATATCGCTTACAAAAGACATTTGAAGCCGGTGACTATCCACACCAGATCACCTACGAACAGACGAATTTAATCTGGCTTTGTTGAAAAAAGAGAGAAAAACATGATTACTAAACACTATTGAAGAAAATGAATCTCTAAACGATAAGTAATATGGATAGTTGTAAATATTTTTATAATCCCATTTTTGATAAATATTTGCATGATTAAAAGCATTCTCTCATTAATGAGGCTGGAGACAGGGATTAAAAAATATTTATAATTGTTTTGTATAGTGAAAACTTAGATAAAAACTAATTTATTTACAAATTAACACTTTCCGATTTGTAATAAGAAAATACATTCACACATGGGGAGGGTAAATAACCCTTTTATTCCAGGAGCTAAATATGTTCTATTAAGTTCAAAATACAACTTTATAACGTTTAATATTTATAAGTTTAAAAAATAAACAAATAATGATAATAGTTACATTTACCATTACTGTATTAGAGTTGCTGTAAAGAAAATTGAAAAAAAATTCTTTTCTCCGAGTCTCAAGGCCTAGTAATTATAGGGGGAAATTATGTCTATTGTCACTCTGCATTCGAATGATTGTATTTTGAAGCTTAAATCTCTTAAGTTTGTGGCCAATATTGAGGAGGTTCTATACGGGACTGGACTCAACTAATTTCATTGTCAATCGACTGTAAAGTCTTCTCACTCCTTTATGAAAAGTTATTCATTAACCATTTATGTGTTTCAAGGAAATCTTGTTTCTTAATTTAAAAAAAATATGGTCTGTCATTTGTGTTTAGAATCAAATAAATATAAAAATATTATAATTATAAAATACTGTAAAGAGGAATAGAACCCTAAAATTATTTTATCGTATCTTTATGCTACTCTCAGAGATTTTTCAATATCTACACTAATTTGTAACTCATATAATTAGAAACGATGCTCAATTAGGATAAATTTTTCTACAATTTAACATTTTTTTAACGAAAACAGGGAAATATTTATAATTCTTAAAATCATTATTCCCCTCCCTCATTCTACAACGATGTTTCAAATATACAAAACATCCTAAATTGATCTTATTAACTTTATAATTATAAAAAAAAATAAAAAAGAAATAGTACAGGAAAGACAGTAAAAGAAGGATGGATTATAGGTTATTCTCGTTTTAAGCAAATGAAATGATGGTTTTTATCATTAAAAATTTTTGTTTACTTCACCTAAGAAAATAAAACACATTATTTTTAAACCAAATTTAATTTAAAAGGAATTTTTCTTTCTGTCGACCATAAATATTCATAAACCTATACAAAATTGATTAATAAAAATTAATATCAGAATCAATTTTATACAGATAATGACATTGTAATGGACGATAATGATTTCTATGAATATCATAAATTTTCGAGAGGCAAGCTGCAGGTGATTTCCTATGATGGCTTATGTCCTATTAGAAAAACATTTGAAAGTTATAGCTGCTTTCTAAAACAATATTTTTCAGCTATCATAAGCTGAGATCTTTTCAACTTAAAATCTGTCTCATACTTATCTAGTTTTGAGTTATAGAAAAACCAGTAATACAATTTTGGCTTGCGCTCCCTTGTTGCGATAGAAGCTTTGTTACATTTTCATTAAGTAATAAGGACGTAGTTTGTTACAACTAAAAGCAATTGTTTCCATCACATTGCACTCTCAGAAATACACGTTTTTTATTTATAATGTTTAATATGGAAGCTATGTCTATATTAATTACTCAGGCAATTTATAGAAGAAGGAGTTGGAATCTTCATTGCTTAAAATATGAAGATAAACTACTTAAAAATGCTAATTTGGATTAGTGTTAGTAGTGCTGTAATTTGGGGGGTTGCAACCCATTCGAAGAGTAGAAGTTAAAGGATGGTATAATTCTTAATCAGAGGCGGCGATAGCAAAGGGGCTAGGGGGGCAATTGCCCCCCGTCGGCGAGATATTTAGAGTTTCGCCGGCAAAAATGTTCACCATTTCAGGATGGTTGTAGAAAGCTGGACATTATCAAATATGATTATTTAAAAACCTTCTTGAAATTAATATATTGTAAACAATCGAAATATCCCAGTAATGGTTAAATTGTTTTGACTATATTTGGCAAAATATTCGATAGGGCGGTAGATCAATAATATGCCATATTTTCATAAACAATTTTTGATAGACCTAAAAATTGAAAATAATGGATACCAAAGACATATGTTAAGCAGATTTTCAGACATCTGATTCAATGTCGTTCATTCAGCTTATAATTTGTACTACTTTTGAAAAAAATGTAGGTGTACGACGAAGGTGATAGGCTAATTTATTGACATTTTTCGATCAATCGACTATAAACTCAATGCGACGAATGTCGAAGAAGTCTACAGATTTCCGACATTTGATTAAATAGTCGTTCATTTAGCTTATAATTTGTACTTATTTTGACGATATATCCGACAAGTGAATGAGTTATCGCATAACAGCATTCTTTTTTTTATTATTACTAATGAACAATGAAAGGAAGGGCCAGCATCTGAATTTTTTAAAAAAGAATCTAAATAATACTTGATTTTCTTTAATTAAATGTAAAATGAACTATTTTGAGTTATTTTGAAGCCAAATGAGAGATACTGTGCTTGTCCCCCTGTCGGATTTGTCTTGCCTCCCCGTCGGTAAATTCCTGCCTCCGCTTCTATTCTTAACGTGGCTTATATGAGCTCTGAAATATAAAAGGCAAAAAATAAATATTGCGCAGGATCTGTGACTAAACTAGCGACTGTTATACCTCATTTAAACATCTGTACTTGCATATCCTGAGAGGAAGACACCTAAAATAAAAGAATCCCACCCAACCTTGTGTGTCAGATATTTGCGCCGAACAATTCAATAATTTCCGAGCAATTTTTTCCGCTCTTTTGGGAATCACTCAGAAAACACGGAAACTTTTAATCTTTCGAATAGACGACAGCTAATGCAATTTAGATGACAACAGGAAAGTTTTAGTTCATCTGGGCGTGGAGATGTTGAGACATAAGGATGTCTTGCAGATAGATGCAAATGGTAATTACATTTTGATCACTATGGGCGTTATGTTGTTTTAAAGGTATCATCGTATTGTGTTGCAGCTCAGATTTATTTTCTCAAAGCTGCGTTCATTCAACCATAAATCCAGCCCACCTTTTACACATCTTTGGGTGGAAATAGTTATTTGTTCGAGAGATTGTTCACATAAGTATGAAATGAAGCTGGGATAAAACTAATGATTTCGAGAAAAGAAAAATTCTCTTGAGTATTGTTTCGACTTTACATAACTCAAATCGTTCTACTAAGTAGCTTCTGAATGTTAAGAAATGCCGAAAATAGCTCTTTATCAGGTATATTCGGCGTATAATGAAAGGTTAGAAGACGAACTTCAGATTTCTGTTGCTGTTCTTCTTCGTGAATTTGTATCTATTTGCACCACCATTTTATAAATGACATTTTTGTTAATTTTTAGTTTCGCATTCAAAATAAATAAAAAAAATTTTTTAGTAAATTTGAAAATGTAAGTCCCAAACGAAGCGTGAAAGAAAAAAAAGAGAGCAAATGTAGATATAAATTATTTTTAAAATATTTTCCTTTCGTTAAATTGCCTTCAATGAAACTTCGATTTACCTACAAACCGAATTTAATCTTCCAAGATGAGAAGTTAACTATTGAGTATCGATGCTGATAAATAATTGATTGAAATAGTTTTAACCTTATATCTGTATATAGGTTACAAAGAACCTACGGCACAAAGTACATTCTCAAAAGATAAAGAAATTTTAGCTTTTTTATTCATATCAAAGAAAATTTGACAATGATGCTTCATAGATACCCGTAAATATAATATTAATAAAAAATTCCAAATGTAAAAAAAGAAAAAAAATCAGTAGAGAAATATTGGAATGATACTATAAGTATTTGAGCAGATTGCTTCATCTGCTCAAAAATATTTATGCAAAAAAATTATATTTAAAAATTTGAAAGAGAGTAATAGAAACTGAAATAATAATAATAACATCTTAACAAAACAAAGGGGCATTTGGAAAATCAAAATCGTCACGAAGCTGTAAATGTACCAAAAAATTGATATTAATATATATAAAAAAATCACAGGAAGATCACTTACTGAATAAAGGCCTCTTAACTGTGAGTTAATAAAGACGACAACCGTTCACCACACATATTTTTCTTTTTAACAACTCCCCTCCTAAAACATATTGAGACCTGGCAGACCCTTTTTACAGTCGTAAATTGTCTTTCTAGTCCAAGTTAATGTTAAAAATATAAACCATACACAACTACGCGTTCGTGCAGTTCAGCGTTCGGTTACATTTTACAATCTTTACAAACTTACAAGAGTGTTAAATAACGCGCGATATAAATAACCATAAGAAAAGCCACATGTTCTTGAATTCGAGAGTGAATGGGGTTGAACATTGTCTCGAAACCATTCCTTCAATATTTTTCCCTTCGCCGTTTCCCCTCTCTGATTTATTCTTTCTATTGTCGGGGGGACTTTTGGCTGCTCTCATTAATCTTCATCGGCCACCCGGGGCGGCTGGCAGCTATTGTGGACGCTGACAACGTCCCCACAGAGGTCCCCGCCGAAACCTTCAATAGGGACCAGACCCACGAGGGGTCTTACCACTCAACACAAAACCCAGGACATTTCAAGATCTTTATAGATGTGGGAAAGAAAGGTTCCACGCACATTGACTTCCCTCTGCTTCTTGTTGGATGTAGTCAAATAAAAATAGGTCAAGTTGAATTTTAAATTATTTAGTGATATTTATTTGAATGGGGAATTAAGAATTTGATAAAACAATAGCTAATGCTGTCAATTTTGTTACTAATTTCAAAGAAGTGGGCAATTTAGAGGAAATGCATCAAGGCTATTCAAACTGATGAGTAATAAGATGACCAATAGAGATACTGAGGATTTTATATCGCTGCCAATGAGATGATTGGTAATTTATGATAAAAATTATCAATAAAATATAATTTCATAACTGACAAGGCATCAAATATTTATGAACTAAAAATTAAATACTTTTGATAAAATTTAATAATAACCAAGATGGTATAGGAAAATCATTTTATATCCTTAACACAGCATTAGTTAATAAATCATTGAAAAAATTCTTTCGTGTTGGAAATCGCCTTATTTAGTTGCCAATAAGATATATTAATAATTAAAATAATTACTTTTATTATTTTCATTAGTTACGGAGCCATATATGGGCTCGTATATAGTATAGAAAACAGTTGAAAAGCGGAAAAATTATTATTCGTCGAGAAAAGTGAGTATATCGACTCCATTAATATTATATATATATATATATATATATAGGTCAAGAAGTACTTCATTTTACTCTGTTATCGTGGTTTGAAACTGAATCACTCGCACTTCAATTCTGCTTTCTCACCCACTTGCACAAAAGTGAGGTTATTTCGAAATGTCATAAAATCATAGACAATTTTTTTTGCGTTTTATTATTGCTAATATATATTTGATGGATTATAATAATTTGAATTATTTTAATACTTAATTTGGAAATTAAATGTAATCAAAACTGCAATACCATATAGGGTCCATATGCGGTAAAGGGTTAAAATTGGTTGTGCTCAGAATATCTATGGCTCCATGTGCCTGCCGATAGAGCTTTACGTTTACCATATAGGCTTAAGGTAATGTCAAGACTTGAAGTATAAGTAAAGTTTTTTTCAAATCCAGAGCTGGTTTTAAAATGCATCGAGTAATTGATGTAATTTTTAAATTCCATGAGTTTGTCTCTTATGGCATTTTCCATGGACAAGCTCGCTGAGGTAGTCAACTATTCAAGCCTAATCAGCGTTTCTTGTTTTGTAGTAGCGCCAACTATGGTCAAGAGTGTGACTTTTGCTACTCACTTATTATATTCACTTGCACAGCCCCTTTTTACAGGGTAGCACATTTATACACCTTACAGATAGAACACAGAAGAACAACCATGCCCAAACAGGGACGCTGAGATCGTGGGAAAGATTCGCTACCCCTATGTCAAAACGCCGGCAAATTCCATGAGTACTAACGGCATTGAAACTGGACTATTTCCATTCAAATAATATAATAAATATTGATATGCTTTCTTTGTATGCGCTATTATCATCTATAAGATTTTAAATTGTTTCTACATCTTTAAAAGTTCATTACGTGTATCCTTCTTCATAAGAGATTTGGGAGATGACTTTTTAGACAATACATCTGTAACATTTTAAAGTGCTTTAATATACTTCTGCTTTGGGAAGAAGAGTTGGATCATAATTCAAAATACTGAAAGTTATTGATTTAAAAAATGTAAAGTTTTATCAAAAAAGTTCTATCGGGCTCAAGTTGAATACAAATTAAGCGTATCTTAATTATTTTCAGCTGTTATATTAAACATTTTTTATTAAAGTATAGCATCTTGTTAATGTAGATATGTAATCTAAATAATTTTGATCCATTTGTAGAAGTGTTAATACAAATAAAACGAACGAAACGCATGCTTTTTTTATTTATTAGAAAATTGGAATAATATGGAGAAGTAGTTGATATTTTACTAGTACAAAAGTAAAGTAAGACAACCAAATATGCAGAAATGTGGCATTTTTTGTGAGAGTAATGCAGCAAATATTATTGTGAACCTGGATATTTCCTAAGTATCCTTGTTCACTCCCAGATTTTGTTCTTTGTTAAATGGCCTTAACAAATTCAACTCATTTTTGATTATTTTTTACTGCATTATGAAAAATCTTGATATGGCAAAACAAAGTTCCTTTCTACTTTCTACATGAGACAAACATTTTTCTTAAAACGTAATAATTCTAACCAAAACTATTAGTTTACAGACCAATTAAACATCGAATACATAAGCATCGTTCAACCTAACTAAATGAATCTCTGATTTCTAAGCGCGGTTTCTTAAGAAACAAAACAGTTTCAAACCATATGAGAAATTTTTAGATGCAATAGTTTGATAGATTGGTAGAAATAAATACCCAGTAAATTATTCTATTACTTTGTATTTTATGTCCTTTAGAGGATATGTTATTAAAAAGGTTATAGAGAGATCTAAAAAGAGAAACGACTTCCTTAATTTTCGGATGATGGGTTTTAATACCGAAGATTTCGACAACTGCATGAATGTCCCATAATTGGGCACATTAACAAGCAGTACAATGCTATAATTTGACTTACGTGGCGACAAATCTTTCAAGCTTCTTTATGTAATTAAGTCAGGTTGGATCAAACTTCTCTAATGTGGTTTTTGCGTCATTATATCAAAGGCAATCCGATAACAAAAAGTAGATAGTAAGTTCTGTGTCACTTTTTCTCATATCCTATTGATTTCAAATTGGAGGAAACATATTAAAAAATAACTATATTTCAGCTCAAAGTTGAAGTTATTTACAGGAACATATTTTATATTATTTAATAGCTATGAAGGGTCATTCTTTAACTGAAAAATTTGAAAAACTTGAACTGAAAAGATGTTTTTTTTAAAAATAAATGAATTGAATGAAGATATTTTATGAGGATGAGTTATCGAGATATAATAATTAGTATTACTTGCCTAATAAATGGATAGGAATTTTCTGGAGAGAGAGAAACAGCCTTCAAAATTGCTCTAGTTTAGGCAATTCTATATCCCCCCCCACACACACAAAGTAGTACAAAGTTAGTACAAAACATTTTACACATATTTTTTTATTGAAACTGAAAAAAGTTTAGGAAGAATTTTCAAATTTTATAGACAGAACACGAGACCAAATTATTTAAAGATGCAATCCTTAACGTTTAAGCGTCATTCTTCAAAATATTTTTAATAATACAAAAAAAGTCAAAAAGTTAATGTAAGTTAATTAGTTTAATTTATGTTTGAAATTTCAGGCACATGCCGAATTCAACATTTTCATAAAAGCCATGAGAAATGCCAATTATGAGAATAGCCTACAGGAATTGGCCTTTCAAACAAGTTTAGCTCGTTTTACTGTTCTTAAAAAAAGTGGAAAAATTATTTTACATGCTTTTGAAATTTATTAGTGCATTTAAATGTTATTTCTTCTTGACAATTAAATATCAAATATCATAATTTGGTTTCTGATTGAGTCCTTTATCTCCTGAAATTTTATGTGACATTATGAAACAATATTTATTTAGATTTTTAATAACTTATCGATTTGTTCATCTGAAACCATCAAACCAAAATTATTGCAATTCATATGGGATATAAGAATTGTTATCGCAATTCATATGGGATATAAGAATTGTTATCACAATTCATATGGGATATAAGAATTGTTATTTTCAGAACCTTCTTCTAAGGTTGCGCTCCTGAGGAAACATACGGACTCTCTCTGATTATGTATTAATATGAGCTAAGTGTACATTAACTAAAACATGCACAGAAATTAAGATTACGGTTATAAAGAAAAATTTTAACTGCTGCTTTTAAAATTGAAACGCAGACTTCGAAATCAATGTTATTTTTATCCCACTTGGAATTTGAATTTTAGGCAATCTAATAAACGTGCGTCATTTTTAAGTTCGATAATTCCCATTATCTCTTCTTGAAGATAGATCACTTCCAATTAATTCACCTGCGCAACATGTTTAATTCAGGCTCTTCCTTTTGTCCATTGGTGGAACACACGAGGCATTCTTTCACTTGAAGTTACAAAACGAAATTTTAAACGTCTTTCGAACTAGGAATTATTTGTTATTTCTCCACTTCCTTTTCTATTAAAATCTTCATTCCTTTATCGGGATTTCTCACCCACCAGTTCCTTAATTTTGTTTCATTTTTCTTCCCAAGTTCCCCATCAGGAGCACTGTCTGGACTGAAATTAATGGATTTCAGCTGTAACTGACTCAAATGCCGAAACCGGCTGCTGCAATAGCCATCGGTAAGCACACCTCCCCTTCGCCCATGCCATCTTGCTTCTTTTCTGGCGTGTTGCTCGCACATGCCTATACATTAATATGGGCTTCGATTCCTTCTTGCTTTCCGCTGCTATGTAGACCCCTTGTTTGTTTCTTTCCAGACACAACATTGTTTGGAAAAGAAATAAGTCCCGTTTTTGAAGAAATGGTCTGTGCCTGACAAGCAAAGAAAAAAATATTCTTTCACCAGTATTCCAGTGCATACTAATTAACGATGAAGAATTGGAGATGAATACGGTATCATGTCCAATTTGAAACGGTTCATTTTTGGAAACTCATTTTTTTCCTGAGAGGAAGAGGAGTAAACTTATTCTACTATTATTTCTGGAGCTTGCTTTGTTTTTACGATTTGGTTGTCCTTGATAACTATTGCCTTTCAATATAAAATGGGATTTATTTATTCTCCTAAATAAATAATACATTTGTACTTAATATTTAATGAAATGAATTGGTCAGTTCATGAATCTGCAGAATATGTAGAGTGCATGTCATAAATTATAATCAACTTTTACTTGGGTAGATTAGGTATTTTTTAGAATGATAATAAAATGAAATTTTATAAGTTTAAATTATTGAATTCTTATCAGTGATGGAAAAAATACTTTTGAATTCCTTGAATTAGTTTTAGATTCTTTTAATAAGAAACGCAGTAATACTGCATTATTTTTTATTATTTACATAATTAATTAATTAATACTGCGTTAATTTTAATTTTTTACTTACTTTTGATTTTTAATAACACCAATTCTATAAAATACTGCATTATTTTCTCTCTACTATAGGAATGATAGATAAATAATATTCTCAAAAGTATTTTCAATGCTATTATTTAAAAATTGTTCTTGATAAAAATGTTTTTCTGGATAAATATTCATCATATTTCTTATATATTGCAAATAATATGGTCGGAGATGCCCAATTTATGTATATGAAACCATTTATGTTGATATTAATAAAACACTAAATGGTATTTTGAAATTGTAGGAATTATTTAGAATCCTGGAATTATTTTATCATAAAAGAAATTCTTTTTTGTTGTATAATAAGTGAAATATTTCGGGATTGTATTCCCGAAACATTTTACTTATTACATAGCAAGAAGCATTTCTTTAAATTACAAAATTTTATGATAGAAGGGCCGACACTACAATTAAGGTTGTATTTAGTTTGATTTTTTTCCCCTTTTAGCCCCTCCCCCTTTTTTTATGAACTAAATGATTAACCATAACATATTTCATGTTAATCATTTTTCTTTTAATTCTATTAAAATGCTCACAAAAATCGCCTTTCTAAAATCATAATTGCTTTTTCTAATATACAAAAATGTAATGATTATCTTTTAATATCTTGACCAGTTTATATACAACCAGTTTAAACACAAGACTAGACCAGTTTAAACACAAGACTATACCTGTTTAAACACAGGAATAAAATAATCCCGATTCAGAGAGAATTATTGTAATAGAATATGATATAAGAAATTTGCAATACCTTTTCTGATTAGTCAATTTACATTCTTTCACTTTCAATTTTTTTTAATCGTCAAAGGAGAAAGTTACGTCACATCTTAGAATCCTCCAGAAACTATTCTTTTTGCATTGCTCTAAAAAAAAATCATAAAATTTGTTAGAAGGCAAAATGGTTCTATGCAGTTGGAGAACGAAAAAGAAAGTCCATGTTAGTAGAAATAATATGCAGCACTGATTAGAACATTTTAAATCACTTTCTAAGGGTCGCTGAAAATCAAAAGAATGAAATATCAAATCATTTGATCATAATGTAGAGCAAACGAAGTTTCCCTTTAGGAAAACTATTTTGTTCCTTCTATTCAGTTTCCTAAAGCATGGTGATCTCGTTTAAAACAAGTTAAAAGGTCGTAAAAAGGCTTAACGAATACATTCAGAAAGTCTATAAATAGCAATACTTGAGCATCGATAAATATGATTTTAACGTATAATAAATCACATTAGTATTGAGCAATTCAACGAAATTAAAAAAAAAAGTAATAGTTTTTTTTTGTTATTATAGATGGTTTTTACTCCTGTAAAATTTTAGTGACCTATTTAGATTTTATTTAGAATTTTTACTAATATTTGAAATTCTTAAAAATTACTAATAATCATAAGCGTATAAAGGATCCTGAAAAACATGATAATAACCAAATTTCCATGAGTTAAATCATGTGTATTAATGAGCAATTTGTCCTTCTATCATGGCCTTAATTGTGCACCCTTAATTTTTTTATATATTTTATTTATTACAGCAATATTCTAATAAGTAATAAATTCAATTTACCATGAAAGCTTGTCATATTTTTATTCTGTTTTAA
Organism: Argiope argentata; assembly: GCA_026289955.1. Lineage (NCBI taxonomy): Eukaryota > Metazoa > Arthropoda > Arachnida > Araneae > Araneidae > Argiope > Argiope argentata. The sequence goes on from JAOUZG010020818.1 coordinate 2,804,155, forward strand.
TATATTCATGTCTAAATGCTACAGATTTTAAGATTACTTAATTTTAAATAATTCTATGCTTTGTAGAACAGATAACGAATAATTTCATCATTTAGAACAATGCTTCATTTAAAAAATGTCCACACATTTTTATTTTTGGCTGAAATAAATTTTTTAATAACACACGATTATGAAAAGATGTTTAAAGGAAATATTAATTATTGACAAGCAAAAATAAGTTTACTGCATTATTTAAATTTTGGTAAATACTTTAAATCAAGGAGTCATTAACTTATAAAAATAATTTATGCAGAATATTCTGACTGAAAAATTCACTCTCATGGTTTTTGAGTTCCCAAAATTCGTGTATTCGCAATGTCAAAGGGACCATTGCTTAAGAAGCTGTGAATTAGATTGTGGATAAATTAAAACTCAGTAGGTATTCATAATACTAAAACTCAGTAGGTATTCATAATACTAAAACTCAGTA
>JAOUZG010020818.1:2804633-2822286 GCA_026289955.1 Argiope argentata
TCATAATACTAAAACTCAGTAGGTATTCATAATACTAAAACTCAGTATGTATTCATAATACTAAAACTCAGTAGGTATTCACTTGGAAAAATTATAAGAATGTTATACATATGTTGTGAAGATCTCTTTTTACTTATAATTCGAATCATAAATATGTATAACAATAAGAAACACAACTTTCAACAGATAATATTAGTCAAATTGCATATAAATTAATAGTATCTTTTAAAATTTTAATTAATTTGGCCCCTTTAAGAAATAATGATTAATAATTCTAATGTAAATTAGTTCAATTAATTAAATTAAGCTTTTGACTTTGAAAGAAGCAAGGAATAAGTAAAACAGAGAAGGTACAAGTAAAGGAGTGAACGATATGATGGAGAAAAAACAGCACAAACATAATATTTCCGTCTTTTGATAATTGAGCCTTGAATTTCAAGAATATTTAAAATACTCAAAGTCTTTTTTTTTTCAAATTGTAATTACTTATGGATTAAGCTAAATGTTGACAAATTCAACTAATTTTTTATCAATAACTCCGGAAAGAATTTCTGGTCAAAAACAGTTTTTATTCCGTTTTAAATTACAAAAACTTTTTCAATAATGTTAGTCTTAATATTGTACGGTACTTGGTTCAATTTTTACAAATTTTTAAATCATTACTCCCTATGGTAAGTTACTTCAAGGCGTATATAAGTCATTTTCTACTTACAGAAGAAGCTAGAGAAAACAGAATTTAAAGTGATGCTTGTGAGATTGGGAAATATGAAGATTTTTTCGGTTCTTTTTTTACAAAGTTGTAAGTTTTAATGAATTAAACTCATGAATTAAAATAATAACTTACGGTTTAATGAATTAAACTTATAAATTAAAATAATAATAACTTATGGATTTATGAATCAAAATAACATTAATTTATGAATTAATGAATTAAAATTATGGATTAAAATAATAATAACTTATGGATTAATGAATTAAGTTTATGAATTAAAATAACATTAACTTACGGATTAATAAATTAAATTTATAAATTAAAATAACATTAACGTTATTAACAAATAAAATAACATTAATGTTATTTTAATTCATTAATTAATTAAAATTATGAATTAAAATAACATTAACTAATTCATTAATGAATTAAATTTATGAATTATAATAACATTAATGATGGATTAATGAATTAAATGAATGAATTAAAATAACAATAATCTATGAATTAATGAATTAAATGATTGAATTAAACTTACTAATTAAAATAACAATATGTCTTTATTTTTACAATTTTCCAATACTTTTGTATTTTTTAATCTCATTTAATACGTTAAACCCTTTTTAAACATTTAAGAATGCAAGAAGTAATCTTTCTATTGATATTAAACTTCATGCTATATAACTTTGTAAGGGATTTTATCAAATTCTTACGTCTGTTTCAAATTATAGGCCGAACCAATCTTTCAGCAAATTCAGTAAAAATACAACAACCGAAAGCAGCAATTGAAAGATTAGTATTAAATAAGGAATTAAAAAAGTATTATTAAATAAAAATATCTAAACTATTTAAATATTTTATCTTACAAATGGTTTCTTTTGTGAATTCTTAAACTTATACACATGATTATCTTTCACATGATTCCTGAAGTCGAATTATAATTGCATTGTTTCACTTTTCTTGTTTTTATGCCTTTTTTACTTGAAAATAAAAGGCATTCGAAATGAACTCAGCAATGTAACAAGAATGTCAAATCAATATATGAAAACTAAATAATTTATTAACAGTTTTTGAATGACTGATTTTGGCAAAACTTGAAGTTATCTAACAAATTTTGAATTCATCACATTTTATACATCAAAGATTATCCTTTTTTACTATTTGATTTTACGTGCATTTGAATTTCATTTTTGATTTTGTAAACAGTTTTTCCATCTAAACATTCAAAATTAAAAAAACAAACATTTTATTTAGTTTAAGATAGTTATTTGATAGTCATTTTTCATTTTTTATAATAATCTTTAAAAAATAACAGTTTATTTTTATGTTCGTAAACTTCAATTGAGAACTACTTAACCGGGAAGCTTTAATTTCAAATTATTAATACAAACTAGTCAAACAATTTGCAAATATCAAGGTTTGTTAACTGAATTGCTGTAATTGATAAGAGAAGAGAACAAGTTAATCGTTGGAGACTAAGAGGTATTTAAAACAAATAACTAAAATTTAAGATGAAACTTTTTAAGAAAATCATATATAAATATTAAATATATATTCAATTTAATGAATTGCTTTGTGCATATTATATAAATATACACTAAGAGATTCATTGAATTCCAGGGAAAAATTACTGTAAACCATGAGTTAACAGTTTATATTAATATAGCAACAATTTATACATGTAAGATATTTGTTACAATATTTTTTTCAGAACTTTTTCTCGTTTATGGAATATTATCAATACCGCCGCAGTGTTTTATCGGAAGGCGTGGTGTCTCGACACTTTTTTTTACACTTAAAGCTTCGAACAATCCATCATAGAGACATGTCCATAAACACTGACCTTATAACCAAAAAATCGTCACTAGACACGCCTGTTGGATATGACCATCTTCAGTATTGATTGGAGGCAATTGTTTCCTCTTCAGACCTGTCTAAAGATCAAGAAGTTGACTTTTGTGTGGACAAGCTGTTTCCTTTTACTTAAAGGACCCTTAAGGTATTTAGAGACATTGCTCTAAAGTATCATATATATTAAAGACTTAGAGCCAATAACACTTACGTTAAAAATAATAATAAGTACACTCGTTTTTGTAGCTAATCATTGATAAAACGTTTATTTTACAATACAGATATGTATGTCTGTATTTACCAGCTTATACACATTAGTGAGGATTATTTTTTTCATATTTAGTCCGTTTACGACTTTTTGGGGGGTGGCAAAGTTTTCTTGGTAGCAATTTCCTCCAGAAAAGTTTGTTGCGGCATCAAAGTCGAAAAATTATAAAGATTAATTTATGAAAATGAAAGAGTTATCTTTAAAAATATTTATCAAATTTAATAAAATGTTTTAACAAATAATTTTTATCTAAATATATTGAAGAATCTGAAAGAAAGAACTATAGAATTTTTCACATTCCCGATATTTTACTAAATATTATACGATGAAATCACATTTTCGATCTGTATTATATATAATATTCCAAATATTTAAAGGGGTGCAAGAAGAAAATGTTAACATTTAAAATTTCCATACATGATGAAAAATAATGATCACGATGAGTAAGCTATTCAAGAGATTTTGTCATTTTTTAAATCTGTCATTGGCCATTCAATTAACATTATTATATAAAACAAGACATAAAACTTTGAATTCTTCAAATCTTATTTAAAATACTAGCTGAACTAAAACTAATGAAAAAAAAAAGAATGAAAGAGTAATTTTGTCTCTAGTTTTATTAATGCTTTATATAATTCGAGTCACAAATTACTCTGTTTTAAAGCATTGTATAAAAGCTTTATAATAAAAATTAATTTCCGTTTCTTGTTAAATAAAGAATTTTATAAAATAATTACATAAAGTATCCTTTATCCAGCAGTTTGACTTTAAAACAAAAAGAATTCATTTATAAGCGAGTGTCTTAATGTGTTATTTGCAACTTCAAAGAAATCTGTTATCATTAGACGTTCCAAAGGATGTATCAGTGAAAAAAATTGGCTGTTATATTCCGCCGTAAGTTTATGAACTAACCAAACAATAGATAAATAAAGTATAAGAAAGATAGAAAGAAAAGAAAAACATATAAGACATAGAAAGATAAGATATGCACTTAATGTCCTCCCTTTATGTGAAAAGGTAGGGAATAGTTTCTTAGATTTTTGAGAAATAATTAATAATGTACAAACTGGAACTCGCAATGAAAAGTGAAAACAAGTTACAAATGTTTGATGTCAGGTAATAAAATAAAATGCCATTTTGTGTTTAAAAAAACCCCTACAAAATGTGCTTATATTTGCTAATTTTTAGTAAAATTTCCAATGCACTTGAACAGTTTTATCAAATAGAATTTCCAACACATATTGAAGAAATAAAGAGATTTATGTACTTCCCAAAGAAACTAAATTAGTGAAATGTGTCTAAATTAATAGTTATCATAAAATAATAATACAAACAAAACCTATAGTTGTAAAGCCGTAATATACTCATAAAGCCTATAATTCTAATAATTTGAAAGATAAAAATCGTATTCAGCACATCTCTATCAAGATTTTTAATTTTATTCAAAAGTGAATGATGATATTTTTATTTTTAAACTAATATTCATTACTATGGAAAAAGTTATGATTCCATTTAACTATAGATAAATTAAATAATATTTCTATTGTTATATTAAAATATAATACCAATTGGTCGATTTTATGGTTATTTTCCAAAAATTATGTTTTTTTTTTCTCTTTCAGACTGAGGATTTTCATCAATTTAATAATACTTGTTATGCTAATTCTTTTTTTTCAATATCTAGATTTTTAAAATCCCGAACATATTTAAAATTTCTACTAAATTAAAATAAACAAACAACAATATAAAAATAATTATCAGTATTATAAACCCTTTTGCTACCTATGAACCCGAAATTCATATTTCTGGGGGGGGGTCCCCTTTTCAACGTTTTCACGAATTCGTATTTGAATTGAAGTCATCTCAAAATAAATGTCAGACTTGTAAAACAAAATATGTTATATATAATAGTTTCTAGAACTAAACACTGTAGTGATTTATAGAAAAACTCAGCATTGGAAGCAAGAGTGACGGAATATAGAATTTTTACAACGGATTCTCTTACAACTGAAGTCCTCATTTCATCATTCGAAGTGAATTGATATAGTACTGTCAAATTCTATGTCTGCGCAAAATTATTTAAAATTAAAATCGGCTATGAAATCCTTTAAGGATCATAAGATAGCTCACAGTATAAATTGGTATACAGTTACCTATTTCTAGCATAAGTATTACAAGAACTGGAGGAAATGATATTTATGTTAAATGAATTCAGTAATTATTACACAAAAAAGTCAAAATTTAACTACGAAAAAATAACACGCAGGGATAATAATTTTAAGTTTACATTTAAAAATGGGCTTTATGCCATGTTTGAAAGATAAAATGTTAAAACCATTCTTATTAGTCTTCTTCCATCTCAGGCCCTTCTTTTTAAATTTTCAAATGGCATAAAAAATTTGAAGTCTGTAAAATTATTAAATAAATAAATGAGTATAAAAAAGCTGATAGAACATCTGAACTTTTTGAAATAATTTAAACATTTTCTGTGATGACTGAATGTTTTGATTAACTAAATCGGATATCAGCCTTAAGATGACCATTTTCTGTGTTAAGTAAGGTGATGGTTGATAATTTGAAGAATAAAAAGTAAATCGGAATAAGATGAATGTTGTATTGACAATATTGAAAGGCAAATCTTTAAAAGCTAGTAAACTTTATTTAGGATTGATTAGTTAAAAATAAAAATTCCAAATTACCACAGCAAAAAAGATCTATATCTATCTGATGTACAACGACAAAAGATCTTCTAAGTAGCTCTCAAGCAACGAAAGAACTTCTAAGTAGCTGTTAAAAGCTTGGGCTATCTTGAGATTTCCCAAGCTTTACACAGTCAGATCCCTCGGTTGGAGAAATAAAAATTTACTGCAAAGTTAACTATTCTTATACAAAAACAGTTTTCAGAAAAATACGAGGAAAAAAATATGATGTCATATCTAGTGTCCCTTCTCCTCAAAAATACTTTATTTTATGCATAAACATTTGTATTTGCACATGTTTATATAGAATGATGTTTAAAATGCTCAGGTCGTATATCCAAACACGCATGTGCGTGCCGTGAAATGGCTCACTGTACACGTTGCATTAACTAAATCCTAAAAGTACACATAATATGAAGATAAGGATTAACTCACTTTTTGAGTAACATAGCAATATATAAGATATATAAATTTCTTTCAATAGGCCAAATAGGAAGAAACCCAAAGCTGTAAAATCACTATAAAACCAGATATCCACATCAAATCCAGCAGTCTAGATACTCCATATCCATATAGTCACTCACAAGAAAGCAGAAACGCTAGAGATTCATCATGCTGGAACCACATGCCATGTATTGCAACTAAGAAATAGCAGCATTATATAGCTTTTCGTAAGGCATTAATTACCATAAAATTACCTGAGGAGAAACTGCACTTCGAAATATTTCCGAACAGAGTACATTTTTATTATGCGAAGATTACGTAAGCTGCAATGTACAGCCTTTTAAATATGATTCAAGCGAAGGCTTGACTTCATTTCTAGGTACGTTCATGAATGCCTATGAGCGATGGATATTTTGAGTATCTTCGTCTAGAAACATATGCAAATACTGATGCACATATTACCAATAAAGCTTTCTTCAAGTACTGGATATAATGCCACATTTTTTCTCTCATTTTTCTCGGAAACTATGGTATAGTTAGGCAAAGAAATCAGAGGTATACTTTATTCTATGGGCATTTCTTTAAACCATGAAAGAAGAATTAATTAATTAACTTTGGCATATGAATTAATTAATTCTGATGATTTCCCCAAGAATATATTATTAAACATCAAATTCAGACAGACATCAAACCTTATTATTTTAATAATCTTATATTCGCTCCATTCAATGTGTATATGAACCATCACAATCGAGTCCAGTCCCACGATAACCATAACAAGATAGTTGAAAATGTAACTTCCAGGATGATCTATCTTCTAACTCTCAGAGTTTTGTAATTTTACTTTCTTCATTCTCATGTAAATTACAATGATGTTAAATGTAATCCTTCTTACTAAACTATGTGATCATTCATTCCAAACTTAAAACAATGGAAGAAAATAACGCGCTTAAGTTTTTGACGGAACAATGAAAACTATTTAATCTCAAACTAAACAATGAAATCTATTGCTAAAAATTATGCATAAAAATTGCCAAAATTGCAGTTAAATTGTTCAGTTGCAGTATTGCCGAAATTCAGAAAAACTTTTTGAATTTTAAACGGTGTGAAAATTTGTTTTGTGCAATAATGCTAAAATCTCGACTAGCTTTTAATTAATTAAATTCAAAATAAAATTTTTAAGAATCCTTCTAGGTGTATTATTTCACCCTTCAGTGCCAAATTTGGAAGCTTTAAGTCAAACTGTCTTTCCTGTAGACCGCAAACATGTCAAGAAAAACATACATTCTTCTTTACTATTAATATAGATTACAAAATTGAATTTAGGAAATATATCATAATTATTTAAGTAAAAAATAATTTTTCTTTTGATGACACAAATTTGAATTAAAATGATTATTTTAACAATTAATTTTGATAAAATTAATGTATTAATGTAAGCATGTATACCAAAATCACTTACTTCAAAATCAAAAAGTAAGTTCTAAATGCCCTAAACATATTCAGAAGTATTGTTTGATAAAATAATGAAAATTGTTGATTTTTGTCTTGAATTATAAATTTTTTTAATTATATTCGTTCAAGGTAGATTTTCAAGCATAAATCTAAACAGTTACAAAAGATATGAGTTAAAAAAATTTTACATGTATGCAATTTGTTTTTTCTAACTCGTCTTTATCTATTTATTTCAAATTTGAATAGAGTAAAGTATCGTTCACACATTTTTCATTTATACGTCGTTTCATAACTGTCCCGTTTCATTTGAAATGATTTCCCTAATAAAAAATACAAAGATTCTGTCATACGTAGTTTTAGGCACTGAAGAAGATTGGAATCATCCATAAGCAGAGATAATTTTGAAAAAGTATGTGAAATGTGATACTATGTTATGACAAATTACTCATCAAAAAATTTGCTTATTAAACTTGGATAATTTTTTATTGTTTCCTAAATTAATAAAAAGTAAATTATATCCTGCTAGTTTAAATAATGACAAAGAAGATTTTGGCGAAAACTATTCAATCTTTCCTTTAAAGATTCAATTTATTCGGTTGAAAAACTTGTTTTGATTGTAATAACACTAGCGAGAAAACATTTAACTAATTAAGTCTGATTCATAACGCTATATTAAATGCTAATCAGCACATCAGATAGTAATCAGTTGTAGAGAAATGAGTGAATCAAAATGAAAATCGTCGAACGAAATGAGTGTGAGTCCTTCCAATGAAGCAGATGTTTTCAAATTCAAAACATATTGTAGCAGGTGTTTTTTACAATTATCGTTATTTGTTCATATCGCTTTCTTTCAAATCATATTCAAATGCAAGTAAATGAAAAACAAATATTCGATATGTAATTTTAGAATAGAATCAACTAATAGTATGCAATATTATTTTAGTGGTCAAAATTACAGCGGTCTGTCTTTTTAGGTAAATGCCGATAATAAAAAGAAAGAAAAAAATTTTCTTCGCATATTCTTCATAAATAACTAAAAAAAGTCAACGTGCAAATAAAAAAAATTGAGTATAAAGAAAGAAAAATATATGAAAATTTGAATTTTGTTTGCTATCAAAATGATCGTTTCTTTCTTTTTAAGGTTGATTAAATTCTAAGTTGCATTCATATAAAGTGCAGAAAATAAAAGTATAATTTATACTGAATGCATGCAATAAAGGCATGATTTTTTGACTTTTTATGATAATTTTTAATCTTAAAGTTAAATGCACTTTTACAATAATTTACAGCAACACATAGCAATACCTTCGAACTCCGTTAAAAAACATTTCTTTTAAATGAATTTCCAACAGTAATTTTAAGTTTGTAATAATGAGAGTTGCTTTTTAAAATTTTGGTTAAAGACAATAAATGGCGTTTTACTATATAATATATACCACAAAATATGACAAATATGGAAATTAATTCAATATGACAAATATGGAAATTCAAGTACCACAACTTGTTAAAATGCATAAGACCATGAATAAAATGAGATAAAGATATGAATATCGTTAAGTCAAATTCGCAGTTTACTTTACTTGGACCATTTGATAGAGACAATCCCAAGGCTTTACTAATAATTATCCAAAATTGATAGCTTTGATTCATATTTTCTTAAAATAAATTATGAAAAAAGGCAACAATAATTTGTTTTTCCTCAAAACAATTGATTTCCAGCTACATAAATGTGTTGCTCATTTTACGATGCTCTATTTTATGTACAGAGTGTTTCAAAATCATTGCAACAAATTTTAGGGATGGTTGAATACACCACAACAAATTTCTATTTAGCATGGATTATATGAGAGTATATACCTGTACGTCTGTCTTCCCTCATGCAGATCTGCCATCTTACTTGATCCTAATAAATAAGGAATATTGCGTTTAAAAGTTTGTTTAAATATGCGACATATAAAAAAATAAAATATCGTTGGTCATAATAATTTTCAAAGCAACATTCGCTTATAAAATTGGAAGTCATTAGAATCAATGAATGTAGATACATTTTTGAAATTTGTGTTTTAAAGTAATCAGTGCCACACTTCAATATTCACAAAAAATGTTTTAATATAATATTTTGCTGATAAGTGTTTTTTTTCTTCTGATATCTACATACGCATTTGAGTATAAATATTAAGATTTTTTTCCTCCTTTGGGAGAACAAAAACTTTCCCTTTTGGGAAATGATTCTCATCGTAAGAGTAGATGTACTTATCTAACTGGGAAAAAATCAAATAAGGAACGAATAAAAAGTATCATTTTCCCTGAAATTTACCGAATTTTATTTTTCTTGTCAGATCCTAATATGCTTTATATTCTGCTGATACAATGAAAGCAGCATGCTTTTCTTGCTTTTGGAAATTTAAAACCGGATATTTTTAATGCGAAGTTTGTGGTAAACTAAATCAATATTCTTTCTATTAGTGAAGCATTTTTGTTGAAATGGTATAGTAAGAACAGCAAGTCTCTAGAATTTTAGATAGTTCAATTTCATTAATAAGAAAAATAAACTTTACCAATTTTGATTTTTGTAGATTTAAAGAAGCTAATAAAAATAAGAGCTCCAGTAGTTAGTTATAATAGTTTATTAAGTATATAATTAATTAGAACAGATTGTGTAAAAATATCTGGTTATATTTATTACGCTATGTGACTATTATGTCGCTGTGATGATAACAATTAGATAATGTTGTAATACTTTTAGATACTAGTTTTAAAATGAAGCTTTTTAAAACTCAAATGTGTTTTAGCACAAATAAGACTTTAAAAAAATATTATAGAAAGCTTTCTAGGTTAGGAAATGTAGTATAATCTCGTTATCCTACGAGTGCTTTAAACGTGACTATTAATTGCAAATGTTGTTAAAAACTCACAAATAGAGAATGAATGCCTGTTTTTTTGCTTTTTCTGGTACGAAATATACAAAGAGAAAATACTGTAATTGTTCAAAATATTTGAACACGAGAATTTGACTAATCACTACGTTTCAGATCTGCTCGAGTCCGAAAAATACATTTTTGAATACGCTTGTCTGTCTGTTGAAGAGGTTGAAAAGGTCTGTTGAAATTCATCTAGAGGATATTCGTCTATCCGGTTGTATGAGAACGAATGAACTCGATAACCACAAATCGTTGATATAGATACATAAAATTTAATACACAGTTTTAGCACCTCAAATGTAAATTCTTATTATTTTTTTAAATCAAATCTCTAAAAGGGTTGGCATTTTGATGGTTTGTATTTTCCCCTGCATTTAAACGTAATAATTAAAAAGTGAAAAATAAATTAATGAATGAAAGTAGGTATATGACCTTGTCGTTGCAATTGTAGTTTTGTGTCAAATCTTAGTTTCAGTCGGTCAGGAAAAAAAGTGCTCAAATTACAAATTCAATTTTATAGTACTTGAGAGTTAACTACATGCCAGAAATTAATCATCAAAAACTGCACGATAGATTCAGTAAAAATGTTAGATTCATGCCGGAATTACTGCTTGCCAATGCCATGCAAGGTGTTCGCGTCCATTTGACGTTTCGTGTTTTCCCATGCATTTAAAAATAATAATCCAAAAATGCAAAATAAATAAATAAATAAATGAGAGTCGGTAAGTGATCTTGTCGTTGAAACTGTAATTTTGCTTCGAATTTTAATTTCAATCGGTGGGGGGGGGGAGAGAAAACATCCAAACTACAAATTTGTTTTTTGGGTACTTGTGTGTTACATACATGCCAGAAATGAATCATCAAACAGTGCACGATAGATTCAGTAAAAATTCTAGATTCGTGCCAGAGACCTCATATTTCGAACTATTGTTTGCTAGTACCACGCAAGGTGTTCGCATCTAGACTAATTTTAACAGGGGAAAGAGAGTTAACACCTTCATGCAGGGTCGTTTTGGAAAGACCAACTCCCCCAGCTTTTTTTTTCTAAATAATTCAAAACTTACAAATTCAGAAACGCGTTGTTTATTAATCCGTAACTAAGTTTTAACTAAAATATTTTTAAAAGCATTTTCATATTATTTTTTTATCATTTTGAGAAATTTACATAGAATTATTATTATTCGGCAAAAAAGGGACAGTTTATTGTACATTTCGATTAACTTCAAATAAGTTTGTATTTCACTCTTTTTGATGAGCAAATGTATGCTTAAAATAAATTTATTTATCAACGAAAAATGATAAACAAACAGCTGAAGGTTTTGTCCATTTAAAATTGTAAGGGCTAATTTATTAATGTAATATGATTTTAATCTCTAAATTCTTCCTAATCAAATCTTGAAGTACAGATGACATATATCATCTGAGTACGCACAGATACATACCCATATGACAAGTTAAATAAATAAATGTAAATTCACAACATCTTTTTGAACAAAGATATATTATTAAAAAAATCGCTATCAAATGCAAGTTTGATTACGAGAGCATCTAAATAGCCAAATACTTTCTTTTGAACACTCTTGTCTAGATCTAAGGCCCAGTTTAGCTCTCTTAAATTCGCTCATTTTAAATTCAATGAACCTGAACAAATTTCATAGCAATTTCGATGAGTATTACTTTACTACTTTTCTGTATTCAGTTACTACTGTAATTGGGTCAACTACTTTATAGGCTTAAAGCACAGTTTTTGTGTGCTTCTTGCCCTTAAACACATGTATATTTAGAAAAGCATGTAGATGACACAATAACAACTAACTGAAAATTTATGAGTGAAAGAGTTTAAGGTAATCTAAGTTAAGAAAGTATCAAATGCTTTTTAAACTTGAAATGTATATTGAAGCTTTATCTTTTTTCAAAGCAATATTTTCTTTCTAAAAAGTTTTTCAAAAACTAAAGTTTTCATTAGTATTATAGTAAAATAGGATTTAAAAATAATTGCCTATAGGAAAATTTCAAAATTTAATACTTTTGATATGCTATTCTTTTTTTCAATTCCTACTATTAGTTCGCACTCTCCCTATATATATTTATATATCTTGTTCAAATTTACAATAAGATACTTTTTATCCTACCATTCAAGTTCAAATACATTTTTTAAACTTGTACTGGATAACACTTGATGTTGATATATTTTTTTCAAATATTAATTCATTAATTAAATTTTTTAATTAATTTTTAATACTTTAAATAAAGATTTTGCAGTTTTCAATGAAAGTTGAAATCAACAGGCAGTAGCTCAATTGGTAAAATGTAAAAATTTCAGTATTTTTCACTTTAAGGTAAAGAATTCGAGTTCAATTTTAGCGAAAATCAATAATTATTTGATAAATTTTTGAAAATTTGTGCTTTTAGTATACGTTTTATCCAAATGATTTTCGAGAGTTCGCAGTTGTGACTTAGTTGTTAGAATGAAGAATTTTTCTCAAGGAAATAAAAATGAGGAAATTTTAAGATTTAGGTTCAATTCCAATTTCTCTCCTTAAAATCTTTGTCACAAGTGTTTGTCACGTCTACCTAATCTTGTATTTGGGCTTAGTGTCGAAAAGGAGAATGGAAAATTGAAAGGAAATCCGCTTTCTATTTTGCCAACTAAGTATTGCGATTCTGTCATATGTATATACACATTTATGTTAATTATTTAATAAAAAGTTACTAAAATAAAACTTTTCTTTGTTGACCTAAGTAGAAATTGTCATAAATTTTTTTTTTACATATATTACTTCTTCTCCATGACCCGGGAGTCCTGGGTTCGAGTCCTGGTTCGGGCACGATTATTCTTTATGATATGTTTGGATGTGCTCCCTTGTAAAAAGGGGCTATGCAAGCGAATGTGATGCGTGAGTCTCTGTTCTGTATGCGATGTCTTTATGAAATGTGTTGTCTACCTGTGTAAGCGCCGTGTGATACCTAGTGTTGCACGGGAATTTCTAAATATTCAATAAAATATATAAATTGTTTAATTGAAAATAGCTTATAACTAGTTGCAATTTTTTTAAAAGCTAAAAGTCTACTTTAAAAATATAACTTTAACTTTTAAAGGCTTTTTCATTTGAACGCCAAGGTAAAGATTTATTTTCATAAATAGGAAAGCCCTCCAAGTTTTTTTTTTTTTTTTTTTGACGATGCGCTTGCTGCATCGGACATCAATACCGTTCAAAAGAGCAAGCTTAATTGATTTGTGACGGTGACTGGCAACTTTCGAAGAAATCAGAAAATACACTTAAAGGACTTTTTTTTCTTTCACCATCGTTTTAAAAATTGGGTTTGGAGAGCAATTATAAGAATGGATCTCAAATATTCGTTTTTTTAATGGTAGGTACTTATTTAAGAGGGGTTAAATTTTGAGTAAAAAAATTGTTGTGCCTTTTTTTAAGGTTTTTAAAAATAATAGATTCATAATCTAAGGTATGTGTTTTTCTCGAATAACAGAGATTAAAATTTAATATTTTAGAAGTCCAAATATTGTTTGAAATTATTATTTAACTTCATTTGTTTCATATTTGTAAAGTTGGAATTAAGTCACCGTTTGCCTTTATTTATGCCTTTTTTAAAAGTAAGAGAATTAGGATATAAGCTAGCTTTTGGAATAATGATGATTAAAATTTATTTTAGAAGCCAAAATATTATAAACACTCTTACCTAATTAATTTGACTTGTTTCTTATTTTTAAAGATGAAATTAATTAACCGATTTCTTAAAACCACTAACAATGCGTTACAGAATTGGAGTTTTCCTCACTTGCGGGTTCTTGATAATGAGAACTATTTTCATTATTAAAGTTTCAAGTAACTTAAGTAATGTTACTAAAGTTCATTGAAAGAATTGTTAGTTTATTGAAAATTTATAATTAATTTAATTATGATTTCGTACCAAACTTAATTTGAGAAACAATGATCTCAAGATTAGAAAGTACAATTTCAATAAAAAAACTTTTCTATTTAATCTAATAATCTAAATTAAAATTTTATTTTTAAAACACTAAAGATGTTTTAAATTAGAATTATTTTAATACTTACTAGTACTCGCTTGAAAGAAACGATATGCATTCATATATTAAATGAACTCAGAGCAGGACATAAGACACTATGAATAGCGATATTTTATAGAACCGTAGAGCAGAATTTCAATTTTGTTTTTGACGAGTTCATCAACATTATAATAATAAAAATAATAATTAAAGTCATTATAATAAAAAAATTAATTAAATTTATCAAAAATTCTATTAAATTATTATGGTTATTTTTAATAGAACTTAATTTATGTTTATTTATCTTTTTCTTCATAACTGAATCTGAAATCTTCATACTGGAGATCGCGAAATCTATATTGAACAATGTTACTATATAGTTACACAATGTTCTAAATCGAAAAAGGGTCAAGTATAGAAGAAATTTGAGTCTTGTTCCCGAATATTAATATAGAATATGCACGATATCTTTCTTGTCATATTGGAAAAGGTTTATGTAGTAATTTGCATTTTAAAATTCCAACTTATTACAAACTTTAAAACTAATTAAATTTACCAAAGTATGCACAATATTTTCCCTAGTCATACTGGAAATGAATTACGTAATAATTTGCAATTTAAAATTCTAACTTATTACAACTTTTTAAAGTAATTAAATTTACAGAATAATTCTATTAAATTATTGTTTTCATTTTTAATAGCATTTAATTTATGTTTATTTATCTTTTTCTTCATAAATGAATTTCAATTCTTCATACTGGAGATAGAAAAATCTATACTGAACGGAATATGAGCTTGTTACAATGTTTCTAAATTGAAAAAGGCTCAAGAATAGAAGAAATTTGAACCTCTTTCCCAAACATTCATATAGAGAATGCACAATATCTTTCCTGTCATATTGAAAATGGATGACGTCGTAATTTTCAATTTAAAATTCCAACTTATTACAAATTTTTTAAGTAATTAGGTTCACCAAATAATTCTATTGAAATATTATTTTTGTTTTAATAACCTTTAATTTAGATTTATTTAAATTTTTCTTCATAACTGAATCTCAATTCTTCATAATGGAGATCGGAAAATCTATATTGAAAGCTATATGTATTTGTTACAATGTTCTAAATCTAAAAAGGCTGAAGAATAGAAGAAATTTGAACCTTTTTCTCGAAGATTCAAATACAGTATTACAATATCTTTTCTGTCATATTGGAAATGGATTACGTAGTAATTTGCAATTTAAAATCCCAACTTATTACAAATTTAAAAACTTTTAATGAAGTACTAACAACTTTCAAAAGTATGACTGCAAGTTACTAGGGGAAAAAAGAATTACTTACCTTTTCTAATGGATATAGTTTAATAGATTCTAGTTTCTGGAGCGAGAAATTTTGTTTGCTTACAAAGTTCGAAGGTACCCTGCTTGGAGCTTCGCCTTGCCTATCTAAAATAAGATCAGCTTCTAAAACGAGCATCGATACTTCACTTTAAAAAATACCTTCTTCTGGAACTTCAAGTGCTACTCCATTCTCACCCATCATTTTTTTTTGTACCCCTGAACGAAGGAGACGCGTTTTAGAGGGTCTAACAGGAATTTTGGGTGAGACTAAATGATGTATTAGGGGGAGGAGTGGAACCAAACGTATTGCCATGGTTTTCACGAAATCGGGCAATCTTAAAAGAGGCTAAAAACGGTACACTAACATATTTGTCTTTTTATTGTTTTACCGAAGTATTCTTACTAATAACTTAACCAGAAGATACTCAGCTTTAGCATTAGTTTTAAAAACATGTAACATCATATAGAAGAACAATATGAACTAGAAAATTATTTGAAATGTAAAGATAACATATGATTAATTTCATAGAAAATGAATAATATATTTTTTGTAACAATTGGATCTGAAAGCAAAAGCTTTTAAGGAAAAATTGTAGATTTTTAAAAAAGGAAATGCACATTTTACCATTAGTTAATTAGATTTCTACATTTCTACATGTTTCCAATTTTTACATCAAGTCATGTGCAATTTAACCCTTATAAACTTGATTTTCTAAATCAAACTTTTTAAAATATCAAGGTGTTAATTGTAGAAGCTAAATAAAGAGATAATATTTTTAAAATTAAAACATATTTCATTATATTTTTGCCTGAAGCATTGAAATTATACTCACAGGAATAGCAAGAGTTTTTTCAAAAAAATCAGGCCTTTGATAAAAATAATTATATTACTGTTAAAATAAGAGGCTTACCTACCTCAAAAGAAATTTTATTTTTTGGAAAAATGAAATACGTCCAAGATTTATTCCGCTTAACCTTTTCTAAAAATATGTCTCGCATTCAATACGGTGAAAAACGTAATGTCATTTTTTAAACAATTTTGGCACCTGACGTTGATTTTTTATAAACTTTGTTCAAAAGAATACTATACAATGGTATTATACATTTATGTATAATACCATTGTATAGTATTCTTACCATTATACCATTGTATAGTATTCAAATATTATAATACCATTGTATAGTATTCAAATATTAAAAACTGCAAGAGTACAATTAGATTTAAAAATACAGTACCAAATTTGAAATTTATGGCAGTTAAAGGTTAATATTAAAAATACTAAACAAAAAAATTAAATGATTTCATTTTAATAACTTAGTATTTGATTTAAAATTTAAAAAGTAAACAAATATCAATGCAAAGTTCACAATATCAAAACCCATTGTATGTAAATTTCTCTTTAAATAAGGATGTGGAGCACTTTCAACTAGACAAGATTAAAAGATTAAGTTTTGTTCTACAGTTCATTTTACTATATTGAAAATTTTGCACTTTCAGTTATCAAAGATTTTATGTATCAAAAATTTTGTTTTCTTGTTTGAAACAAAGATTTATTTCACGATGCTATTAAGAAACGTAGACTAAACTTTCTCTTAAAAGATATTCGATAGGAATTTTAAAAAATTATAAAATAGGAAATACCAAAAATTCTTTCTTTTACACCTTCTTGTACTTACTCTTATTTAAGATCAGATAATATCTTACTCTTATTTAAGATTTAGATTAAGCACGAATACAGTAAATAGAATTTAAACCAACTTAAAATTCAAGCTGTTTTTCTATGATACTCCGATCGAAGAAGAAACTTCAATTACTCATTACCTATATACAGTAACGCTCAGTAACGTTTTCAGTATCCAGCTTAGATTAATTTTTTACATCCTATCAAAATCTGAATAGGTTATCTAAAATATTTTCAATGTTATTTTAATAATCAGAA
>JAOUZG010020818.1:2822686-2862520 GCA_026289955.1 Argiope argentata
AGAGAGAGAGAGAGAGAGAGAGAGAGAGAGGTTTAAATTGGTATAACTATTGTTTTCAAGAGATGAGTAAATATTTATAATATTAAGAAATTAGCTAAATCTATTAATTATTTTCGTATTTCATTGGCAGATACAGCATGAAATCGGCATAAAATAAAGTTATTTTCTGTATAATATCAGTTTTTGTTTTTAGCATTGAAATACCAGCAATTAAAAATGAGCATATGGCAAAATGATATTAAAATATTTATCAGCAAAATTAATTATCCATATTTATTAGAATAGAAATTGTCATAGAATTGCAATTTTATAGCAATAATGATTAAAAATAAGCCCCAAATATTATACTGAAAAAATATAACATAATATACACATAAGATATAATAATATTATATTGAAAAAAAACATAATATACAAAATAATAACAAGATATAATAATTCAATTAACAATACATTAACATTTATATAATATTCCCAAGATATAAATGGATATAATGAAAAAAAATTAATGATTTTATTTTATTCTAATCGAAAATGCATGCTGAGGGCATCTTAAATAATAAAACATCAGTTGAAAACCTTTTTTCTTAATGTTTTATAATAGTAAACAAATTCATTGAAAGAAAGTACTGATAAAAAAAAGATTAAAATGAAATCTGCTATCCATATTTCAATGTATCATGTCAAAACATAATTTCTTTAACGCCCAAGCACCACGTGATAGAGCAAGTTAAATTATGTATTTTTTCATTTTAATTGTTTCATTAAATAAGTAACTTAGTTTAATTTCAAGAAACTTTATCTTGCAATTATTGTTTAAAAAAATATAACATTTCCTTTTTATTTCATTTCATATAATCACTTGCTCAAAATTACTTTTTTCTAGGTTTTATTTGCTGTAGTAATTACCTTATTTTTTCTAATTGGAGCTTTTCTAAATGCAATGGCAACACGTTATTAAAGACTGATTTTTTTTTGAGATGCTCTTTCAGATAATAAAATTTTTATTTTTCGCCTACGGATTTTTGTTGATGCCAAAAACCTCATCCCAAAAACAACATCATGTTCTGACATGATAAAAAAATTAGATCAACACATTGGCTCATTAATGATATTCATTTCAATAAAATTTGTTACCTATATTTATTAGAATAGAAATTGTCTCAGAATAGTAAGAAGGATTAAAAATAAGCCGTAAATATAACACGAAAAAAATAACATACTTTACATAAAAGATATAATCATTTAATTAATAATAGATTAATATTTATATCATATTCACATGATTTTAATGAATATAGAAAACTTTTTTAATTATTTTATTTCATTCAATGTAAAAACGCATGATGAGTCTTAAATGATTAAACGTCAGTGGAAAGCTATTTTACTAAATGTTTTATAACAGTAAAAAAAAATCGATGAAAGAAAGCACTATTAAAAAAATAGATCAAGCGCATTGGCTCATTAATGATACTCATTTAAATAGCATTTTATTCTAAATTTCATTTCAATAACTCCCACATGAAGAAATAAACAAATTTCATCACAAAAGAACTCAAACTAACAAAAACAGCGTTTAGTGAGAAAAATCAACGAAATTCCACAGCTGGATGGCAACGAATATTCTAAAAACGATGAATACCGTTCTCATAACGTTTCAATTAAAAGAAACCCCCCAAACCTTAAAGAAATTTCAAAATTCGTTGCTTGAATAAATTTTGAAAGCATAAAAATCTCGGCGTAGAAATCTTAGAGGAGCTGAAAAGTCCAGAGAAAGAAACAGATTGAAATAATAAAGAAAAAAAAACTAACTCAGAACACCTCTGCTTTGAACAAGAAGATTCCGGTCTCTTCAGAACACAGCTTTTTGGTATGTTTTGAATCGTGCCTCTCTTGTAAAAGGTCGCTACAAGCATTAGGCGTTCCTATGATTACAATGTACGTTAGTCACCTATCAAGACTGTGGGCGATGTTTCAATTTTTTGAAACTGCTTACATGTTCCAATTTTACAACTCCATTTTACTCTTTTGTTGCTGTGGCTGGATTTTACTTCTTAATTTGAAGGAAACGGAATTTTTCTATTTTTCTTTGTTCGCTCCAACTCAACAGCAGCGAGGGTTTTGTAATGACGATTTTTGTTTTCTCTCTCACGATAAATCTCCAACGAGTTCAGGAGTTAAAAATGCACTCTCCGGAGCTTCTGTGAATTGTACCGAGGGTTTTTTTTATTGGTTGGGGTGTTTTCCTAATTGTTCAGCTGTTACCTTATCGAAAAGCAGTAAATAATTTTAAATCACGGTTTCTAAGGAAGTGATACTTTAGGTTTGATGGAAAAATGAAAATTCTTAACAAATTGATAGTTCCATTTCATTAAAAGTGACTGAATGAACTTTCTAATTTTGTGTCATCATCAGAGAAAGGAAAATGAGAGGTTTTTTTATTTACTCTTAAATCATTTTAACTTATAAACTCCTTATTAAATCCAAAGTAATATTTTATGCTAAAAATATTCAATAGAAATTATTCTTACATTTAATTTTTTAAAAAGTCTTTTAAGGTTTTAAATGGTAAAAATTGTTTCGGATTTTAAATATTCATATAATTATGATAATTTATTATCGATGATACAATCAAAAGGAAAAATTAAAATTTCATGAAGATTTTTTTTATCGAAAGCATTACAAAATTAGGAATGTAAATATAAAAATAAACAGCTTATTTATTAAAAACATATTTTGGAAACGTAAAAGTTTAGAAACTTTAAGACAGCTCCAAAAGTTACAAAGGCTCGCTTATTTGTGATTTAAAATGAGGACTTATTCGATATGTTTCTGCTGAAAAATATAAAAAAGTAACTATAATATGTAATCATGCACATATAAACTACGTTTTAACTTTGTAAACATCCTCAATTCCTAAAAAAAATGTCTATGTAAAAAATGTGTGTGTGTGTGTGTGCATGCATGCGTGCGTGGGAAATATTATCCCATTGAGAATTTCTCATTTGATTCTTAGTTAAAAGGAGCAAAATTTTAGAATTCGAATTTCAAATCCCTAATTTGCTCTTTTAATTATTATTTTAAGGTTTCAAGAGCTACAGCCATAAATGTAAAAAGTCATTTTATACTATTCCGATTGAACACTTGAAAGAAAAAAAATAACACTTCTTTTACCCTTTAAACTATAAAAAGAAACAAGATGTTCCCAAGTTTAAAAAAAAATGTTCTGTTGCGAAGTTGCTTTTTCGATGAAATCCGCATCATTATGTTGCGTTCACTTCTGATTTCGAAAAGGACAGTGTTGCTTCACTTAGCGCGGTGAATCTGATTAGTTTCTCTTTTTGAAGCAACAGGAACAGCAAATCAGATTTTGACGAACAATAATTCTTCCAACTTTGCGACTTCCCTTTCTCTATAAAAAAACAAATACCCTAGAGAACAAATGCTACGATTTTATTTGGCGATCTAAAACTGAACAAATAAAGTTTGTAAAAAGTGAAGCAGATTGAATCAGTTGAAGATTTTAGTAAATTTTTGTAGAATGAGGGAAAAAATATGCTGACATCAATCATAAATGTTTGAAATAAATAATGAAAATTCATAGTTTAATTAAGTTTGCTGGATACTTTAAGAGTTTTATATAATTTACAACTTAATCTCATTAATAGAGACTATTTTGAATTCAAGTTAGCGGCAGTTGAATAACCCGAACTGCAGCTAAGTTTATCGACTAATTAAATCGGAAAAAAAATGCAGAGATCAGATTCCATAGATGAATTTTGATAAAGCGATTGTCATCAAACATCTTCCCAAAAATATTTTTTTTATAAATTATAAAAATGCATGATTTTTATTATTAGATTTAGATAAAAATGACTTTCAATACACTTTTCATTAAAAGAATTTAGAATTACAGATAAAGAAAAAATTGCATTATACTTATTATAAAGACTTTTTTGAATTAAGGCAAGTGATTTCTTTTCAAGTTCAAGATTTTTTTAAATCTCTCTCTCTCTCTTTTAATAAGTATGCTTCAAAAACATATGCACGTGAATCAACATCGAAACGCTCATTCAAATAAGCAAACGAACTAAAAAAAATTTGGATCACCTTCAAGTTTTACAAATTTTCTTTCTTGTCGGCTTCTAAATTATATTTAAAAAGGTAACTATATTAAACTAACAAACTATTTACATATAATTTTATTGGTAATTGGGAAAGCAATCGGAAAATTAGCGAAATGACTTTGAAAGAAATTGGGACATAATCACTAATATATTTGTTGACAAAATGTTATAGAGTGTTTTTCCTTTTTTGAGCTAATTGAATTGCAATAGGGAAAATAAGCCCATTTATTTTATGGAATTCCATAAGAAATGATTTCATTTAACAAATATTCTACTCAGCTTCATATGAATAATATTACATCAAAATATTTGTTGGAAAAAGTGAAATTTCTGATTAGAGATGAAATTAATAAATTTGTAAGATCCTCATGAGAAATGACATTCATTTGTCTACCGCATAATTTGATTTTGAAGACATAATGCAATTATTCGCTTGACAAGTAATACCATCTACTGAATAATGAGTATACACTTGACACAAATAATAAGGAATTTTGTATTTTTTCATAATAAAGAATATGAATATTTCTCATTTTTTATGCATCTGTTATGATCATGCAGAATTTTTTTTTTCAGGAAATCCCTTTTCATGCAAAATTTTTTTTGAAGATATAATATAAATCTTCGCTTGACGTGTAATACTACTTACTGAATACTGATTTAATACTAAACACAAATAATAATGAATTTTGTATTTTTTTATAATAAAGAATATGAATATTTCTAATTTTTTTACACGTCTGATATGATAATGCAGCCTCTTTTCATATCAGATATTAAATTTAAAAAAATCGTTCTTGGTAGTGAAAAACAGATTATATTACTTGTTAAGCGAAGAAATGTTATTGACAAAGGGACATTCTCATTTCCTAATTAAATATTTCAATTCATCAACGATTAGATGATTAGAATTTTTTACTCGCATTATTTTTAATAAGGATAGAAATTCGGTTTTTGACATTATCAACAGGTCTGTACAATCATTTTTACTCTCTTCTCTGTTCTATTATGAAATACATTTCCAACGCTTGAGATATTTCTAAGACAAAAGTTAGATTCCCAATATCACAATATTGGTAAGTTAGGTGAAGAATGAAATTTTACTTTTGTAGGCAATCAGATCTCCAATATCACAATATTGGTAAGTTAGGTGAGGAAGGAAATTTTACTTTTGTATTTTGCAATTTCATCTATTCGATGTATGCATTATTGGAGACAATAATTCATGCAATAAAAATTATCCATTAATTTTAAAAATTACACAAAGTATATTTAATTCCCAATCAGTTTCATCTTTCCCCCGATTAATACAAGTATTAATTAGATCTATCCAATTGCGCCTTGTTGAAAACTAATTTGGCATGATACGTGGCAAGAAAGGTCTACCCCTAAAAAAATATAAGGTTTCTTCCTAGTCTGCTTTTGTTATGAAGTCTATTATTTAATGTCGTTTAAATCAGTATTTTAAATTATCCATAAGGTTTTTGTGCTTAACTTAATAGGATAAGTTTATTTGGTCTCTTATCATTCATTATTCTGCCTGTTCTATTTCCAGTTTAGTGTTTTGAGCACTGAATTTAGTTTAGCATTTTTTTTAGAAAATATAACATTTTACTATAGATAATTTATAGTTTGAATATACTTGAATTTTTTGTTAATTATATGTTAATAAACATGTTTTTGATTTTAAAAAGTGTAGCTTATGTGTATATCAATATACGCCATACACATCAGCAATTTTTAGAAATAATATATTAACTTTAAAGTTTACGAAAATTTTGAAATGAATAATAAATTTATTTTAAATTTACCCAATATCTAAGAAAAATAAGTATTTACTGATTATTCATGCACATATGCCTCAACCTAAAAGTTGACTTGCATATAGTAGTTGAAAAAAGATTATACAAAATTAAATACTGTCTCGTTATAAAGAGAAAGTAATATCTCGTTATAAAGAGAAAGTAATACATATTTTTTCATGTGACAGTATCCGAGAAGTTTATTGTTTAAGTAATGTCTTAAATTTTTTATTAAAAATTTCCCCCTTTACTAAGAAATTAGCATGAAAAGCTAAATTAGCATAAATGCTGGCATACATATCGTTAGTTGAAAAAATATTATAAAAAGATTGTACAAAAGAAAAAAAATATTATACAAAATTGATTATACAAAAAAAGATTATATAAAAAATGAAAAAAGATTATACAAAAAATATTATACAAAATTAAAAACTGTGTCATTATAAAAAGATTATACAAAAAAGATTACACAAAATTAAATACTGTCTCAATATAAATAGAAAATTATGTATATATATATATTTCATATGACAGTATCCGAGATGTTTATTGTTGAAGTAATCTTAAATTTTTAATTAAAATCCTCCTTTACTATGAAATTAACACTTGAATATAGTGAAATATCAAGGAAATATCTCAGATGCTGAAAATTTCGAACAATCCCCTCAATAAGAGAGTGAATTATTTATCTGGAGCGCGCAATTATGCATTCATTTTTAAGCTTAAACAAATAAGTGATAGACTTTTCGAATTTTTACATATTAGTTTAATAGATAAAATACAAATAAAGAATTCATAAAAATTTAATGTATTATGGAAATATAAATTAGGAAAATCATTGCAAACCAAAGCATTTAAAACATTTTTTGTGAAGAAATGAGCAATGAGTTTCTATCGAAATTACATAGAAGTGAATAAATAATCACAAGAAAAATATGAATGGGATATTGAAACTACATTAATTGGTATAAATTTTTTTTTTCAAATTCTATTATGGTGCACTTTTAAAATGAATATACGATGTTTATTATATTTTTTGAATAATTCTAATTCGTTGAATTTAAACTTGGATCAAATAATTTATTCCTTTATTCTAAAATCTTTACGTGAAAAATAGAATATCCTTTAACTATTAATAGCATAAAACCAGAGAATCCTTTTGCTACCTTGCAGCAATAAACGTGATTTCATTCATTGGGGATTTCCCTGAATTATCTAAGCTAAAGCTCAGAAACAAGATATTCCATTAGGAATTATTTGCTAAAGCAATATGGAGCTTCGAATAAGATATTTTGGCTTGCAGTCAAATCCAATCGATCAAAACGTCAAGCTCGTAATCATTTTCAATTATCCGATATTTAGTTGGAACAATGGATTTGCATGCCTGAGCAAATTTAGAGAAAATACACGAATTCA
The DNA here is from genome assembly GCA_026289955.1 of Argiope argentata. Taxonomy (NCBI): domain Eukaryota; kingdom Metazoa; phylum Arthropoda; class Arachnida; order Araneae; family Araneidae; genus Argiope; species Argiope argentata. The sequence goes on from JAOUZG010020818.1 coordinate 2,830,032, forward strand.
GGTTCAACTTTTACTCGAAATAGAATTATTAACTTTATACCACATTATTTACGTATATTTTGCTTAACGTACAAATGTCAGATTTCATTATTGGTTAGACTCATGGGAATGATTCGCGGTAAGTTGAGTCAAGAATCTCGAGTTTGTCGATATTTCTGGTCCTGGTGGCTTTTTTAAAGGTAATCTTTGAAGTAATTTCGACGGAAAACAAACTAAGGGCATTAAAAGATCTTAAAAGGTTTTTGAAGATAGTGAATTTTAGAGCTGTAAAGTTTTTGTTTTGATTTTAGACAAAGGACTGAAATTTTTGCTATAGGAAATCTTTAAAAATGTTCCTAAAACTATGAAAGTGTTTTAATATAAGGTATTCCGTTCCATTGTTTTAGTTTAACTCTATTCATATCCCGTTTAGAAATTGCACCGAGGCTACTTTTCAAGTACCTCGGAATTTCGGGAAGGAAGTACCTTGGTATGCATTCCCTTTAACCACTACGTTTTAACCATTACAGTAGATTTAAAAAGTAATAAGGCCATATTGTTGATGAAATTGTATCTTGAAGGCTTGACTTTCCTTCTTCAAAACTGAATATTAGTCATCAAGTCACATCTTGTCTCAATCTTATATTAGTATAAATTGCTTGAGTATTTTCCAAGTATAAAAGAAATTATATTGATATTATTTAGAACAATACCCTTTATTTTCTCTCAAATTTTCTTACACGTGCTTTTTAAGAGAAGTAATAACAAAAAAATCTGAAAATTTCTATAGAGCAGAGAAGATGCAATTTGGCGATGACCCCTTAAGGAAGAACTGTCTCCTTTAGTAATGAGTCACTGAAAAGATTTCATTTGAAGATTTTAAAATTTTATTTCACTCCTTTGAAAGAGTCTACCTTTCCTGTTGCTCTTCGAAAAAAAGGAACATAAAAACTTTTATATTTCTTTTATCTTTCTAAGGTGCAAAAGATAGACTTCGAACCTTCTTTCCCCACTTCCTGCCAGATATACCAACTCGGCAAATGGGATATATCTATATTTGTTCCCATATATATGTATCTATGGTGAATTTTTATTGTTTCTTTTTAAAAGAAAACTAAAGCAAAAGGGCACCTGAAAGCAAGACTTAACATCAACTTCGTTCGAAATGGTATCATAGAAAAATCCGAGTTTGTAAAGTCTAGAAACCGTTTTATTGCACTTGTTTGTTTCAACTGAGCACCTTTACAAAGAACAGTTTTGACGATTAAATGAACGCCGTAACTTCTGCAGCATAAAATGTAAGAATTAAGGCCCAGTGAAAAGTTTGTAATTTCATTTTTTCTAAATGTCACAATAAACGAGATTTCATTTGAGATTTCTGTTTCGTTCAGCGAAGCTAATGGATCTCTTTCGCAGCGACGTTTTAAAATTCATGTTTCCGCCAAGTGATAAGCAAAATTCGAATAGCTCGGTAATAAAATTGCATTTAAGAAGGGAATTTTAAACCCGTTTCTGGTAGACGTGTAATTGATGCCTCATAAATTTTTTATATCGAAGCGCACGATTTTTCTTTCGGTACTAATCCAGGTCTCACCTTTTTACAACACAAATTTCACTTATCATCCATGTTTTATTTATCTCTTATTTTAAAGAACTTTTTAAAATGTGTTATCAGGCGTCGAAGGTACTCATTTTTTCATTTCTTTCGAGTACGTTCCTTCGATGTCCCTCATAAAGTTTGCTTTTTATACTTACTTAACAGCTCTCTGTGAAGGAAAACATTTCAATATTTGAAAATTGCAAAGGATTTTGTTTTTAAATTATACCCACTGAAATCGTTTGAAATAAATAAAAATGAATAAAAGTAACTTTTTTTTTCAAACATTAATAGTCGTATTTGGCATTGATTTTTGGAAGAATTGCTTTTCTGAGCAACCGTTGTTTCTTTCATGTTCTAAAATCTATTGTTGGACAAAAAGGAAGAGGGGAGCTCATGTTTTAAAAAGCTGACTTTAAAAACTTGCTTAATTCAGCCTCGCTTTTAATATAATTTAATGGGCGTAAGTTGATTTTTTTTATTCTATTCATAAATTTTTAGTTTTGAAATTATAGATATAAGACAGTGCCCTTTAAAGGGCAATCTATATAGAAAATATTTATGATTTTAGGCGATACTTTAAATGCCTGTTTGTTCGGTAAATACCATAATCTAAATCTGTTAATAGATATTTAGCAGACGATTCCTTTTTAGGCATTTTATTATTGCTATTATTTTTATTTCAATTAAAATATTATTAAACAGTAAAGGCTGACGATTTTTTCCTTTGATAAACATATTTTTATTAATATTATTTCGTTTATTTTTTCTATAATGGTTGATGATCAATCTTAAACCTTTTGGAATTTGGCAATGGTTTGTAATATATGCTGTTAAGTTGAGAGAAAAAAAAGCCGATGGATTTCTAAAATGTTTGGAGTATTGTTTTAGTTTTTAAGAATTTAAGATGTTCTACAAGCTATAGTTTGAATTTTAAGAAAACGAGTAAATTTCTAAAAAACATGAAAAATTGTTATTTGATTACAAAATAGAAAAAATTATGGTTGAGATAACCTCTTTTAAAGTATAATATCATTTAATTTATCCCCTTTATTTCGACCGTTGATGTCAAGATAGCTTTAAAAAATTTGCTATATATTTTATTAAATTAAGAGAACTTTGATAATAACTATTAATAATTTTTTCTTCAAAGACGCTGAATTTAAAAACAAGTAACACAAAAATGTTTATTAAAATAATGATATTAAATATAATTAAAGAAATTTAATTAAATACTTTTATTAATTTAATAAAAGATTATTTTGCAATTGAAGATTTAACTAAGTAGAAATAGAATACCTCTCTTAGAAATTAAAACTTTTTTTGAAATTTTTGTAAGATATCTATTGTTTATTAAATGTCCTCGATGAAATTTTTCTCAGAGGGAAAGGCTGAGTAATAAATAGAATCATTTTTGAAAATTTTGTTAGTTGCCAGATATAGAAGCAATTTTTTTTCAATTGATTTATAAGAACAATCATAGGAAACACTTCAAAATAACATTTTTGGTTGTTCAAGGGTGTTTTTAGAACCAATGTATATCAAAATGTTTATTTTTTTGTTAAACTACCGATTTTGAAAGGTTAGTTTTAAATTCAATATTTACAAAAAGGAGAAAAAATGTCATATTTACCTTCTTTTTTAAAATAGGAATCACTCATTTCTCATACTCCTTTTTTGCTACCGCTACTTATTACCTATTAAAAAATCAACCTTTTGGTACAAGTTTACAATCACAAAACATAAAACAATACATTAACTAATCCGTATGCGTTAAGTTTTCATACATTTTCCTACTCAAATGTTGTTAAAGATAAAACATTATCCAATGCACGAAGATATGGAAGGTGAAAGTCATGATAAAGAACCTTACTCTAAATGGATATTTTTTTCATTCAAATCATATGATTCACATTTTACATTATTACATTAAATTTCTTAGGTGTCAAACGTTATCTTATTAGACAAAGAGGGGAGGGAAACTTAAATGATTTATATAACAAAATCTCTAACATATAATTAAAAACATATCCGTTCTGATTCTACCACAATAGGCAATCGATCACGTGTTCGTGAGCTGACGTCATTTCACTCTCATGTTTTGCAGCTGCCTGTGAGAAAAACTCTCTTTGACCTACTGAAAAAAAAAATCGTCTGAAAAAAATCCATCCATGCGAAGGAGGTTTAACCATTTTTGGAGTTTAAAACGGAGAATTTCTTCAAAATCAATTTTCAATAATTTCGTAGATGCAAGAGTGTATTTATAATTATTCTAATTGTCTCATTCTCTCTTTTTAAATTGTACCTTCCAGGTCTATTTTTATTATGAATATGACAAAATAAATAACATCAGAACTTTTGATTATTTTTAGAAATTTATATAAAAAAAGTCATCAATGAATTTTAATACAATTATTATTATACAATTATTGAATCTTTTTATTACAATTATTGAATCTTTTTATTACAATTATTGAATCTTTTTATTACAATTATTGAATTATTTTAATACAATTATTGAATCTTTTTTCGAGGTATCGAATATTTTCATCTGTCTTTTTTTTTTAATATTCTATAGGTGAAATCAAGTCTGGACAGGAATAATATCAAAAATAAAGAGAAATAAAACTTTTACAATCACAACGTTTACAAAAAAGATGCTAAAAGCTAGAGAACTTTTTTTTAAAAAAAATAGTTCGTCATCTCTGGAAGCATAATACTGAAAGATATTAGTTTCATGATCTTACATCTGCTTAAATAATTGATGCTAAACTGGGAATTCATTTTAAACTTCTTTTATAGTGTAATTATCTCTCTTTTTGATTATATAGCAATTAAACGTTCTGCATACTGAGCACGACGATTATCCGTGCAACGCTATCTATTAAAGCAGATCGATAGCTTTTCAAATGGCGATCGAAATTCCAAGTGGAGTCCATGCTAAAAAGATATATATGACATTTCGAGACTATAATAAGGCCTTTCTGCCAGATTTTTGAGCATTTGTAAACAAATAATCAAAACAATTTGGTGTCCAAACGTACTTATTATGCTGTTTAGAACCACAAATTTTCATTTCTTCGAAATAAAACTTTTTAATTTAGACAACATTTGTCGGTATTTCGAGAATTGCAACACAAATGCTCACATAAAAAACCATGTTATCTTTGCTTTCAATAGCGAAATTTTTTCTGAATATTCTATCGTTCTTTTGAATTTTTTCTGATTTCTTCGAATTCTTTCTGAATATTCTATCTTTCATTTTTCTTATATCAAAATGTTCTAGATCAACAAAATGCAAAACAATATTTCTTCTTTACGGAATATAAATCCACCGAAACTCTTTGGAATAAATTAAAAACAATGAAAATATAGAAATTTTAGAAAAAAATGGTTAACTTAATGAAAAGCAAAAATAAATAACTAGATAAAAACGACGGACTCAGAACTAGGCTGATTAAAGACACGTTTCTAAAATCAGAAAATCATAATCAGTGTATTTAAGTAATATTCTTGGTTTCTTAAAAACAATTCCACTTATATTGGAGCATACATACATAAATAATTTTCCATCAATTTTTATTTTTACTGTATTTAACTTCTGCAAAAAAACCTCCCTCTATTCTTTGTAATAAAATGAATTATTCTCATATAATTTCATCATTCTGGAATGTTAAAATTCTCGGATCGGGAAAAAATCCCAGAATTAAATTTTCTTGCCAAACATAATATTATTATTTACTTAAAATTGCCTATATTAGTAACATCAAAATGGTTAGTTAATTTGTTTGATTTTTATGGAGCAAAAACTGAATTTGTTCTTAATAACCTGTTTTGATACTGATATTGAAAACAATTCGCTAAGATTTGTAAACAAAATATCATAGAATAAAAAGAATAGAATAAAGTTAATAGAATATGCATAGACTAAAGTAAAACGATCTCTGTGGAATTTACTTCCCACTGAATTCTTTTCATCTTGACTAGCTTATGAAGTTGTAAACAAGGACCTCAAGTGCGAGCAAAATATGGATGTTTGAATATTCTCAGACATTTAAGTGGTACTCTCATACCAACTGTTCCGAAAAATGTGTAGAAGAATAGTTAAATACTTCGGCAAGGAACCGGCATGTTGAAAGAATATTTTACATCATCCACTTGTGTGCATACCACTATATTTTTCGCTCAAAAACATCTCGATGAGAGTAGTTACTTTTTTTTATTGTCTGTCCACTTTATTTGTTAGTCTTTCCAAATTTCATAAGGCAATGTTGATCCGTAACGAATGTTGCCGACTGATATGATTTCGATGTCGAAATCCATTTGTAGTGACATTTACTTTGTTAAATTTTCCATAAACATAGAAAAAAAAAAGTCAATTTGAAAAAAAAAAAGTGTACGTTGTTTTCTGTTCGTATGCGAGCCCTGAAATATGATGCATTAGTAATTGCTTCCAACGGCGTCTAAATTTCACTTAACGACATATGCAGTCTATGAACGATTTCGGAACACGCCATGATAAGCATTCAAGTGCGGAAGCAAAACACACCCATTGCTAGTAAGCGCGCTCCAGGAAAAAAAAAGAACAAAATAAAAAATAAAAAAAGGGAAGGGGGAAAAAGCATCTCTCTCAACGACTCACGCTATCCAAGAGCATTAGATTGGTTTTACTAATAGATACAAGTTGAGCCCTGATCGAGAATAATACGCGTCTACTTGCTTGCGTCAAACATATGCGGGACCTGTATGCATTTGCGTTAGTTGTTGGTACACGCGGTGTGAGCCGTCACGGCAAACGGATAGCGGTGTTCTCTCCGATGCCGGTCATTTCAACGTTCTTACTTGGATACTACACCAACAAGAAGTCTTGTAGCCTGGGATGTAAGTGGATTTTACCGTTTCTTAAACTACACATTGTTAATTCGAAATTAGGATTACGAAATTATGATACGACGCATCATAAAAGAATTCTGTAGTTATAATTTTTACTTTATAATATTTTACATTATCGATAAATATAATGGGTTGCCGTTTCTCTGTAAAGGCTTTTATCATTTTTCTAAAGAGATTTTAACTAAGAATTTCCAATTCATATAATGTTGTAAGAATTTTGAAACAATGATTTATAAAATAACAAAAGAATCCAAACATTTATAATTTCATGAAAATTATTATTTACTTTTAAAAAAATGTTTCTATGCAATTTTACTAAGTAATCGAGTTTTTCTTTATAGATATTTGTGATGTTAAGTATAAGTTTTATTTTGATGAAAGGAGAACAATATATTTTTGATATATGGTGAAGATAGTGATTTTTTACAATTCCTACTATTAGTTCATATTATCTCTATATATATCTTGTTCAAATTTTCAATCGATAATAAAATACTTTGTACTCATCCACTCAACTTTAACACATTTTTTAAACCTGTAGTAGATGACACTTGATGTTAATACAGCTTTTTTCAAATATTAATTAATTAATTATTTTTAATTAATTTTTAATACATTAAATAGAGTTTTAGCAGTTTGTAATGAAAATTTATATCAACAGGCAGTAGCTCCATTTGTAAAATGCAAGAATTTCAGTATTTTTCTCGCGAAGGTGAAGAATGCGAATTATATTAATCGTAATAATTTAATAATAAGTAACTGAAATACTATTTTCTTTTTTAAACAAATTAAGAATTGGCTTACTTTTTTCATATTACTCGTTTAAAAATCAGTTTGAAATGTTTTGAAATCTGCTTCTGAAGTCGCAATTAATAAAAGCAGGCTTAGAAAACGTGCTAGAAAATAAAGACGAAATATTTTTCATTTACAAGTTATTGAAATTAATTTAGCCTCATTACAATCCCATTTTCATCAAAATTATTTCATAATATTAAATCTATCTATCCATTCAGCATATAAAGTAATAAATTCCAGTGCTAAGTTTATAGGATAAGTGGAAATTAAATACGTTTTTTTAACGGTTTTCTTCAATGAAATGAAAACTTTTAATTCTATTCTTACTCACTGAAATCTTCTATGAATAAATATAAGACATAAATGAATTTTAAGAATTGCAAATGAAAGCATTAGAAAAATAATTGAACTATTTCGGAATTTTTCTTCGCAAATCTTTGCACAAAGGATTTTTAAAACAGAAACAGCTAATTCCGCCTAAATTATTTAAATGCATTGGATAATTTAGACACAGCTCTAAATTTCTTAACACTATGGTTTTGTGTCATTCACTTCCCTGTTTTCAGCAAAAATAGAAACTGAAAAAAAATTAATCACTTTTCGTACCTTTGCGAACACAAGTTTCGGGTAAGTTAATATCTTTCGATATTAACCACTTAACAGTTTTATTCTCTTTACTATCTAGTAAGATGATACCTTCTATTCTGGGAATATTTTCTTATTTTGATTCAAATGGCAATCCATAGATTATTTGACTTATCTATGCATTCGAAGTCATTTTACTATTGAATTATAATTGTCATGAATGGTTTATTTCTTGCTTACAACTATCAAAATTCGATAAATCGATGCACGTACGGCATACGGGCAAAACAGTTAAGTGGTTAATAAAATATTTCTTTTTATCGTTATAGTCGTTAATACTAAATTGAAAGATTAAAATCCGGAGTTTTCTTTAAACTGGCATGATAAAATACGATCATATATACTAACAACATCCGAAACAATTTTTTAAATAGTTTTCTATAAAACGCTTTAAACAAACCGATATATATTTACCGCTTGGTCAATCGCAAGATTAAGAGGAGTATTCTACATAAACTACTTAGTTGCCTGAAGCAGCGAAAGCTTTGAATCTCCAGCAAAGTTCAGAAGGGATCTGTTCAAAGTTGATCCACCGGGGGAGATAATCTCCTCTTAGATCCTAGGCTTTAAAAAATAAATGCGGTTTCATCCAAGCTTTCCGTTCGAAGTGAATAGGAGCCTGGCGGTTTATGCTTTGTCAATCCTGTCATCGAAAGGCTATTCCTTTCATAGCTACCAAGCACCGCCAATCAGTTCCGGATCTTCTGATCTCTTTTTATCAACCAGGTCCCTTCTGACTAACGAGTCCTGAACCCATTCCTCTTTACCACAAAAATGCGAACTCTTGTCTCCAGGCCAGACATAAACAATTCTCTTTGATGGATCACGCACGGGGAAGAGCACCTAATCGGACGCAGAGGGCTTACTGGGTTCGACAACTATAAAGGGAATGATTTGGATAACCCATTTTGCACCTCCCAAAAATCGATTTCCGAGGGAAGAATCAGTGACATTTTTGAGGTTATGTGCGTCATCTATCTGTCATCAAAAACAATTTTAACAAGCAATATACAAAAAAAAAAATTAAGTCAATTCCTACTTAGATCAAAAAGAAAAAAATATTTTAGTTACTTTTTATTGAATAATGACAATTGATATAAATAATATATAAAAAAAATTATTGATTTTCACAAGAATTGAACTCTCACTATTCACCTTCACGTAAAAAATACTGAAATCCTTGCATTTTACCGATTGAGTGACTGCCTGTTGATTTCAATTTTCATTACAAACTGCTAAAATTCTATTTAAAGTATTAAAAATTAATGAAATTTAATTAATGAATTAATATTTGAAAAACTGTATTAACATCAAGTGTCATGCACTACAAGTTTTAAAAAATGGATTTGAACTTAAGTGGATGAATAAAAAGTATTTTATTGACGATTGAACATTTGAACTATATATATAAGGATAGTATGAACTAATTGTAGGAATTGAAAAATTTAAGAACAAGGTGTATTAAGTGTAAATCCATGAAAAGTCCTACTGGTGATAAGAAAGCGATTTTATATCCAGCATGCTAACTGTAACTATAGTTGTTCGATAATTTAAATCTTCATTTAGAGGGTTTGTTGAATTTGAGAACTGTAGAGAGAATGATTCGGATAAACTAATTTGCACTGTCCAAAAATCGATATGCTTCTAGCTTTCTAATCGAGCTTTGATAAGACAGAATGTTTCTAAAAATAAGATTTAAACTGTTTCACATTTTATGTAATTTTATGTTTAATATGTTACATCACTATATTATCATACATGGGTATGTTACTTTCCTTAAAGAACAATATTTTTTTTAAATTATTTATCTAGAATATTAAGAATAATTAAAACTCATCAGATGTTATTTAACATTAAGTTGTCAAAAATTAAAACAGCGATTTCATTTCCCGCATTATCTATGAATGCTTAACTATCAATAAATAAATAATTTTAAAAAAGTTATCACATTTTTTATATTATCCGATAATATTAATTTTCAAAAAGTCGCATTTTGCATATTATTCAAAAATATAATGGTCGTAGAATATTCTACAACTTAAAAAAATTCGATTCGAAAATAACTAAGAACTAAATTTAATTTTCAAATGAGCTGCATATAAAAGAATCTGCAATATTTGGGGTAGCAATGCACATTGAAAAGTGCTGAAAAATATGGCACAAAATGCATCATCCTTTTTCTAATTGGTATTTGATACCTAAATTTTTTTTCTTTAATTTTTATTTCATGATCAGAGATATTGGCAGTTTTTCAAAAAAAAATTAAGACAAACAAGTAATCTCATTTAATTAGGTTAATATCTTTACATTCTTCATTATGTTTTCCCTTCTTTTTGAACTTACTAACTTGTGACAAAAGGATGACTTATTAACCATTTCATACAGTTAATCTAATTAAAACGTCGCCCGAAATTTTTACGGGTGTCGCTTAACCTTTCAATTTTACGGTCCCAATTAAGAAAGAACAACCTCGCCACTTTGCTTAATTAATGGAATAAAGCACAAGAATCGTTTCAATTTATAAGAAATAATCAGACACCTACACATTGAATGACTCTGGTTCTTTACGGATTCAATTAGTTCCATAGTTTTTTCGGCAGCGATTTCTTTGAAAACGAGGTCACTAATTGCAACAGGAATATAAAAGAAACGCCGTGGGAAAGAAATAAAAATTTTGAACCTTATCAAATGGCTGATGAGAATGCAAAATTCTGTAGTTTGCAAACAGTTGGTTGAAAATGAAGAAACTTTTACTCCTAAAAATAGTGAGATCAGGTTTTTTTCCCCATACTGAATGGATGTTTTAGTGTATTTTCACATAAGTTTGAAAAGATAATAACAGTCACCCTCTTAGGTCTTTTGGGGAGGAATATTATTCCTCTTTTATTTTCCCCCATTTTGACCAGTGGTCTGTGTACTCTGTTCGTGAAATACTCATCCCTCACGCCACCACGCCCCCTTCCAGTTAGGGGATGAAGACCCCTCATACTCCACCCATCCCACCCGGAGCCACCCTTAACGAGGGTTACACCAACTTCCACCCACAGAAACCAAAAACATCCAATATCCGAGCCAAAAATCACCTTAGGCATGCAATCATTAGCCAAAAACTGACAAGAGAAACATAAATTGGCTACTTACTTCAAAATAAAAATTAATTAGAAGTCCACTTACTGTAAAATATATTTCTGAAAAATATTACATTTTACTATACATTTGGCAATTTTATCAATTCTTTTTGTCCTTTTTAAAAGGGAGTCGAAAAATTATAGCTCAATTTAATAACATAAGTTCAGTTAATAGTGAGAAACATTTTGTACTTTTAGTCTAACTACATACTCTTGTCAAAAAAAAAAAAAAACTTTAATATATAAAAAGTTTAGAATACAATAGCTTACATTTTCCACTCTCACATTTCCTTTTCAGCTAGAAAAAAAAATCTTTCTACCCAGTAGCATCTGAAATTGTTTCATTGAGTTCAGAAAATTGAATACTAATAATAATGATGATAAATAATGAGTGAATAAAGCAAAGAAATTAAAATTGCTCATCAGCGAATTTCAAAAAAGTTTTGAATTTAGATGAATTTTTTACTATTTTTGTGTATAAATGATGGAGAATCTGCTAGAATATGTTGCGAAAGTTTTTACAAATCAATCGAATCTTTCTAGGCCAAATTGATGGCGCCTTCACAATTTAAAAAGCTCTAGCTTGAAAAACTTCCATGTATGCAATGCGGCTTCCCGATTTCTTAACGAATGTTTTTTAAAAGAAAAAAAAAGCATTTTTTAAACGAAGATGCCTATTATAATTCTCTAGATTCTCTAAAGATGAAATATTAATTTATAGATATATTTTCCATTTTCAAAATTTCCATAATTTTGCTTAAATATAGAGTTGGCTATTGTTTAAGAAAATTGTTTCTAATAGTTAAAGCATCTTTTTATTATTTCGCAGTGACTTTGATTATCGGATGAATGTAAACTTTTATCATTCTCAAAATATATAAATAGTAATTTTAACTTTAGAGACAATGACTTTGGGACCATGTTTTACATTGGTGTGGGAAAACTTCAGAAATAAGGAATATAAAAAAGACGTAGTTTAAGCTTATATAATGCGAAAAATATTTTAAAAAATTTGAAATATGAATACAACAATTATCTTTTAAAATATATTAATATGCTTTTAATTTTCATTTAAATAATATATACACAGATCTTTTATAAGCAATTAACTTCATAACGCTTCTTCACAAATTTTGAAAGGATCTTCATATTAAAATTTATTATTTAGAATGGTTTGTACCTCTAAAAGAGTTTCTTTTGGGGGGAGGGGGAAGCGGATAGTTTGCTATAATTTTTATTAGCATTATTAGTTAAAGAAAAGTAAAATTCTAATAATACGTATTTCAAAATTAATTCTATATAATATCTGAATCCCTTATTAACTTCCAAAATGAATTATTGAATTAAATATGAAAAAAATTTAACTCAGTAAATACTTAGCATATAAAAATAAATTAATAATACATAAAAAAAACAGAAGTTATGCGAAAAAAGCAACTACAGCAACATTTGTTTGCAATCACAAGACGTTACTTCGTAATTCCGAATCTCTTTCCTTTTAAACCGCCGTGAAAATGTAATACTCGTAATCATAGGATAAAAGAATGAACTATTGAGTGCGAAGCACTTCCTAACCACCCGAAACAAGTAAAGATAAAGAAGCCAATTGTGGCAACCCAAAAGCAATCCTACTCAACCATGCCCACCCATCCCCTAGAAACGCACGACAACACATACATAACCACCCTTCACTCTAACTCGCTCACTCATCCACTGTTGTTCTATTCCTCAAAACAGGTCCCTCTCAGTAATCATTGGGCCGCCGACTCATCACGTGACTTGGGTGGTCAGCACCAGGAAGGGACAGAATGATTCAAAGACCACGGACTAATAAATCCCACTCATAAAAAATTTCCACTTACTGGCATGCCATTCGAAACTGCGCTGTCACCGTACGTAAACAAAAACAGCTGTTACACCTCTATCTCTCCCGCTCTGGTGTCAAAAGACTATAATGGGGGTGGTGCAGTGGAAATTAACCACCCCCAAAGCAAGGAAGATGTGGGTGAGAACTCCCAAAATGCTCTGGACGTCGATGACAATGAGGACGAGTCAAAATTGGAGGACGAGCAAGATAAACTCCTGATCTTACCCCGGAACTTCTATCCGGAAGCGAACTGTCCCGTCCAGATACCTACATCCCTACCTCTGAACACCGGGAAACTTTTCAACCCCTACCAGGGGAGAGTGCAGAGTCTCTCCATGTCCCCCTTTTCCTCTCACTGCGAAGAGGAGAGTCCTCGATCTGGAAAGAGTCCATCCTTCGAGTCCTCGCATTATATTGACTACAGGGATGAAAAACTGAAGGATCCGATTTGTGAGGACCAGGAACAAAAGTTATTCATACCTGCGGAAGAGTCCAATGATGTTTTCACGAACAAACCCATCTACCCATGGATGGTGGATTCGAGGCATAACACTAAAAACAGACAACAGCAAGTCTATGATGCAGAAAAAGAACAATTCAGTCAATTCATGGGTAAGTATTTTAGTGATAATTATTTTTAATTAAGAGATAAAAAATTCCTCGTCCGTAATTTTAAAAGCACAAAAATTAATTAAATAATTTACAGATTTCTTAATTAAACAATTCAAAATACTAACCGCCTTTTTAGTTATCTCCTCCCCCCCTCCAAATCTAGCTAAACTTGTACTTAGTTCGAGCAGAATGTAAACAGAGTAGATTCATCAATGCTAGGTGTCATATATATATATAATAAAAAAGTCTCTAATATGAAGAGAACTTGTCTAACCAATCATATAATTTGATTCGAAATTCTTTTAATAAGAAGAAAACGTTTCTTTTGCAGCGTAATAATGGAACAAAAATTTTGAATTGCCAATATTAAAATTTTAAAAGAAAAAAAATTTAATTTAAAACTGAAAAGAGCCACTTCGAACAGAAAGAAAAGAATAATATTAAGTAGTGTTGATTAATTTGAATGAAACGAAACAACATTAAAAGCAAGTGGGATAATTATATGATAAATAGTTGATATCGTTTTATTTGTGCATATTTTTTTTATTTACATGCATTATACTACAAGCAAATCATTTGATAAATAATCATTGTTTTCACATAAGAATTTTCGCTTACATTTCGAACTATGTATGCTAAACTTTATTTCAGTTTCTTCTCGCAAAAAATTATTAAAAAAATTAAATTAATATATTTGAATCTTATAGAAAATGCAACAAATATCTTTACTCTCTGTAAGTAAATATATATAAAATATATATAATTTTCGGTGAACAGCAACTGAATATCCAATACAAAATACTAAAGGAAAAATTAAGAAAAAAAATTTCCTGGAAAAATATAAACACGAATCTCAAATTGTCGTAATTAACGCAGAATATATTTATTTAATTTTTCAAGTAATAGTCCACCTTGTAAAATTAAGTTATTAATAAATATAATTGTAGGAATAAAAAGATGATAAAAGGAAGAAGTTAAATTATAACACCATTATTTCTATTGCGATTGCTCAAATGAAATTACCTTTATAAACTCGCTTTTGATTTCTTTTCTTCTATTTATTGTTTTAAATGTTTAATGAGTTTTAAAATGAATAAGACAGGAACATCATTCAGATTTTATTCTTTATATTTGATTGATAATTAGATGCTTTTAAAATCGAACCAATAAATTTAATTCCGGAAATTTTAAAATTATTCTAATTTTTGAAAGTTTTAAAAATTAATTCTGAACACTTTTATATTATTAATTTTAAAAAGCTAATAAGCATTGAACTGATCTTTTGATGGTTATTTGGTTTTCGGCATGATTGATTCTTTATAGATATCTTGTCGAGATTGATTTCATGTGGTCACTTTTGATTATTCAAATACACAGTCATTTATCACAGAATTGAATTGAAAATTTAATTTATGCAACAGGTATCAACAATCAGAAATACAAAAAAGAAGTATAATGACAGTTCAAGCTTAAATGTGTATTGTATGAAAGAAGAGTAAGAGTGAAAAACGTTTTCAAGGGCTTTTAATTGTTATTTTTATTGAGTGCTTTCTTTCAATTTTTAATTGGTGCCCTAAGGTGAGGTAATGAAAAGCCTTCAATTGTACTTTTGTATTCGAGGTATTTTAATTGCAGCTTTCAGCCCCGTGAATAGCATAGTAATCGCTTTAGGGCGACTGAGGATAACGTAGTCGTGAAACAATGTAGCAATAGCAACTCACACCCTCATATTAAATACGAATACATCACAGGAACGAGAGAGTTGCTGGGCAAGATGTATGCTGCGCCAAATCACACAAAGTAGAAACATCTACATATTGGAGAGGTTGGCAAAAACTTTTTTATGTAATAACCCAGCCTAAATGAACCTTATCCATCAAATTGAAAGAAACAACCTTTCAAATTTTCATGCACATAGGTTTGACCTCTCTTTGAACAGTCAAAGCTCTGTGCAAATTATAGAAATTATCGTATCTAGTAAGACGACAGTCAAAATAAAAACAATCCCAGGGGTTGCTTGGATAAATGATTCGGTGACCGCCAAAGTTCGCCAACGTTTTGCTCTGTAAGTGTCTGTTTTCAGTCCAGAACAGACCAATAGTAAGATTATACTTGCAAGAGGAGGGAAAAGCAAAAGAAACTAAAAAGAAAATTGAGGTTGTAAGAGGAAATAATTCCCAGAACTTCAGAGGAAAGCTAATTCTAGCAGAGGAGCATATCTGTTAAACCATAGAGGAGTTCAGTGTGTGCAGATGGTTCAGTGACTGGCTTGAGGAATGAGTAACTCAATACTCTGCTCTAATCAATTAACTGGTTATGTTGAAGAGCAATTCCGCAAAACTTACAAGTTTTGCGTCTCATTATTTAGTAAACCTATACAAGATGGGAAAAAAAGCACGAAAAACAAAAGTGAAGAGTTTGAAAAAAATAGAAAAGAAGTAAATATATAAATAAACTAATTGCCAACTGAAATTGTTTCCAGGCATCTGCCTTATATTCCATTGTGGTTTCAAGATAAAGAGATTCACTAAATTTTCTCTCCAGTTTAACCAAAATGATTAATCATTTTTGTAGCTAATTTCCTATTTAAAATCACCTGACAAGGAAGATAGTACAGTGAATCTTCATTCTGAAAAAGAATCTGTAATATTTCTTCATAAAATTAATAAAAATTCACACTTTGACGTGAACATAATAGCATAAATTATGCTTACATAAAACTATACTCGCATATTTTTCTATATGTGGAATATTTTTTTTATAAAGGCATCTATCTTACTATACTTATCGTGAATCCAGAGTTGTTTTACATAAAGCAAAGTTTCCCAAAATTTATATTGAAATAATAATAACAATAAAAATCAGGGTTTAAAAATTTTTCCAGGGTTGTGACTAGATTGGGAAAATGATGAATAAATATGGACTCGTAGAAAGTTACAGGCGTGTTCTTTTGCAAAGTTCAGATCTAAATTCTAATAGCAATCAAGTTATTAGGTATATCCACTTAATTAAATCTCTCTTTTAAAATTACAAAAAAAACCACATTAAATTTTATTTTTTATCTTTGTTTATAAATCTCAATCTTTTGTATTATTCTACTTTATATTTATTAATTTTGATTAAAAATAAAGGTGGAGTGGGATGAAAATAATTCTTCGGATAAAAAAAAAGCAGAACATATAATCTACATGGTATCTTGAAGTATGAAGAAGGAAGCGCTTTTTAATACTCTGACAACTGTAGAATGCTCCTAATTGTAGAAAACTTCAAATATTTATGATTGTAGAATGCTCATTTTCCTACTTATTAAAATTGTTAACGGCTTGCATAGATTGGTAATTCTGTAAAAAAAAAATCTTCGATGAAAGTAATTGGTTTTTAAAACGTAAAATTTCCTATTTCTTTTCTTGAAATGCTGCGATTATCAGAATTTTAATAAGTGGAAGAGAATAATACATACTGTCTCATTAAATAGCACTTTTAAAAATTCAAAAGAATTAAAATTTGAATTATTTCAAACTCTTTTTTTTTATTTCTGACCAAAAGGTAAGTTCTAGGGGATTTTTTTAAAAAAAATTCTAAGGCTACGAATCAAATGAAAAGTAAGTATTTTATCTTTACATTTCGCTCGATTTCATCTTTTTAAATTTACAATAACAGTTTAAAGAATACTTTGGAGGGTTCTTTTTAAACTTATACTTTTTAGATTTTGATGCTTTTCCCTAAAGTTAAGTTATTTCAAATTTTGAAAAAAAAAATTAAATAAACTTGTAATTATATCCACTTATCTCACTTCCCTGGATACCTTTTATAATAGAGTGCCTTGATAATTTAATAGTTAAGCAACAATATGCTTAGTAGTACACATTAGAAAATAGTTAGGTAGAAATATATTAACCGAAACTATCAATTCACAATGCTTGCTTTTAGCAACTATAAATTCAAAATTTTAAAATAAATGAATAGAAAAAAAGCTAAATAAAGCATTTGAATCATTTATACGGCAATTAACTTTAAGAGAAGCAAATAAGATCCAATATAATAGATGCAAGGAAATAACCTTAAAGGACTATTACAAAAAAAAAAAAGATTGTGCTGTAAAATGCACTATTTCAGGTAATGCGCTTCATATTCCCTCGTTATTATTTCGGACATTGTAAAATCTGTAAATCACATTTACATCTGGTCCCATATTTTTAATTTTGTTTCTAAAATACAAAGGAGCATTTTTTCTATTTTAGAAGACTAAACTTAAATTAAAACTAAAGCACAATGTATTGCTATGGTTAATTAAGGATACTTTAAATATTAAAAAATAAATTGAAAATAATTAAAAGGATAACACATCAAGAAAGCCTCTTCATGATGCTTTATTCACGAATTAAAAAATGACATCGTATGAGAGAATTAATATAACTTTCTTAAAAAAACTGTAAGTAAGGTATACTATTTGCAGCAGTAAGAAAAAGACAAAAAAGGGGGGAGGGGTTCCTTTTTTTGAAAATTTTGCTTTTTTTCCTTTTTTTTTTTCATATATTATTTATAGGAATAAATACATTTAAACTGCCTTTTATGACGTTCTTTCGATTTTTTTAAAAGTTAAAACCCTTTTTCGATTCGATAATGCCAAATTTCATCTGCTAATCTGGTTTTAATAATCAACAGATGTCAGCATCTGTATTCTTATTTCACTTAGATGTTTCTAGACTTCAACATGATCTGAATACAAGCAAATGATGGGTGTTTAATTTAATTAATTAATCTTCATAATATGAAAAGTTTTTTACATTGGATAATTTTTAGACGTTTCATTTAATATTTTTTTTTATTATTATCAACTAATAGTTAGAGCTAGATAGGAGTTATATAAAAAGATAAAATAACTTGCATAATAAAATAAATATAAAAGATAACAATTTTTCAAATGTAATTAACTTGAAAACTAATTTTTAGACCTTTTAAATCTTTTTTACTGTCATGCAGAAATTTTTTTTCTCCTAATTTTGTACTACAAAGAATTGATGCGAAATGAAATATCTCGACACATTTATATCAAGACAATTCACTCACTACAAAAAAATCTTTGTCAGTTACAACTCATTCTGAAGTATAAAATTAACAGATCTTAAGTAGACATCATATGCCTTGAATTCTTATTCTGCTAAACAAAGAAAATGATCAGTTTTGTTACTCTAATCTATGTTAAAACAGCTTTAACATAGACCGTTTCTCTATCATTTATCTTTAGTAAAAGATAGAAATCCTTCGTTTGATTTCCCTATTTATTCCTGTTTTATTAAAATATAGTTAGTTCCTACAGTTAGTATTTTTCCTTTTTTTATTAAATGGGAGAATTAGTAACATTCATAATAATAAAATAAAACACGTAAGAATTATTCCTTCCTATATAGAATCAGTCTTCATACTTCTTCAGATTAATTAAACCTTTCATAAAGTTAATGAATAATTCATTAATTTAGAAATAACTTTCATTTTAGAGAATAAATATAAAAGATATCTGCTGAAAATGAACGAAAAATAATTTGTCTGTCTGCATTCCAGTGTCTCTCTCTGACTGCAGACAGGCAATATAATTTATAAACTCATTAATCTAGAAGTTTCAAACTATTTCTTTAAACTGATGCTTAATTGTTTAAATTAATGCTTAACTTTCATGGGTTATATGATAGTTAACATATCAAAACCAAGCTATTAATATATTAGGGAGAACTTCTATCATTCAAGGGAAAATATTAAATTTTTATTAAAAAAAGAGAGATAGGATGATAGAAATATACTTACTGTCAATGAAATTTCATAAAGTATCTCAGACTGTGGTTGAAGGGTAAAAATTTATTTCACTTGGAATGACATTGTTTAGCAGAAAATGCGTTTAATTAATGCTTAACTTTCGTGGGTTATATGATATTTAACATATCAAAACCAAGCTATTAATAAATTAGGGAGAACTCCTATCAATCAAGATAAGACATTACATTTTTATTAAAAAATTGAGATAGGATTATAGAAACAAACTTACTGTCTATGGAATATCATAAAGTATTTCAGACTGTGGTTGAAGAAGCAAAAATTTATTTCACTTGGAATCCGGTTGTAATGATATTCAACAGAAAATGCGTTTGCGGTGGATTCTTGTAACCACAATTTTTACTGTATTCTTTTCTTCATAGAAATCTGCTAACAGAATAGAAAGAAAACCCCAAAATATTAGTCTAAAGATTAATAACTAACAATTTTTATAAGTTAAGCAAGTCAAGAGGGCCATTTTGGAACTTACCTCGAAATTTTGAAATGTAGTCAAAGGATGAGGATGAGACTTGAGCCGAAGTCCTCTTCAAACTATAGCAAAGAGAGGGTATTAGACTGCTGATAAATTGAAATTGCTCCTATACATAGCTAATATTTGGTGGAACCAGTGTTGAGCTAGCAACCAGCCAGTCGAGATTCTGCAAGAATATCGCAACAGTTTAGTAAAATTAATTGAAATGAAAATCTTTATTTTGGAAAAATTGAAGTCCTATTCAGTGAAAAACGCTTTCTTCAGCTTAAAAAAAAAACAAATAAATTTGAACCTTGCAATGTATTAATTTCTTTATTTGAAATGATTGTGATCAAACTAACCAAACAATAGACTCATTTCTTAACATCTGAGCTATTTCTCTTCCTTCATAAAATAAAACAATAAATTTTGATTTGAAACGAGATTTGATATATCCTTTCACTGAATGAAGGGCATTCATAATCGAACAGAAAAGTCATTGCTACAGAGTATTTTTCTCTCATTATCAATAAACTGTATCTTACTTTACTATTTAAAAACGTACTTGTAATTTAACAAAAATTTTCTTTAAGGTATTTTATTACGAATTGAATTTTTAAGTGTTTTTTAAATATATTTTTATCTTTATAATTACATTGGTGCTTCCCTATAAAAAAATATTTGAATACTAACACGCTACAAGTTATTCGTTTTACAGATTTAATTCGACGTTTTACAAAGCGTTACATGTTTTCTTTTTAATTTTTTAGACCAATAAATGATTTTAAATTGCGGAGTATTTTAAATTGTCAATATATCTAATATCTAATCGATCGAAAATTAAAATTTAGATACAAATGAAACATAGGGAGATTAAAAAGTATAATATGAATATTATCATATACAGATTATAAATATTTGAGGCCTTGAACGGCCTTTCGTTAATATTGAAGATTTGTTTATAGAATTCTTAGCGTTAGAATTTGAATTTCGCTATAATTACTAGCATAACATCTCCTTTAAAAAGAGAAAACATGTAATAAAGCAATAACATTAATTATTGTCATTACCCACTGTGAGCTCTTCTTTTCTTATTATAATGGATAATACGGGGATATTTTTAAAAATCTGTTTTCCATTTGATAAATGTTTATTCCTTTAATGCTTGTTGCCTGTTTATCTTTTTTGTGCTTTTAATGGCATATTATATATGTTTATGAAATACTAATGATTAACTAATCATTTACAAAAGCATATGTTCGTCGATAAAAGAAAAGGAACTCAAAAAATTACCATAATATCTTACTAATGAGGAATTGCGTTATATTTTTTATAATTGCGATGATGGATAATTAATTCATAACAACTAACTGCAATAATCTGAATAATCATGATTTAATCAAAATTGCACCATATTAGGATATATTTTTACTAAACCCAGGTTGAGAAAAAAAATCGATTATTGCAAATTCAATACTTTACCGTCTTATCTTCAATTTAAAAATAGTGTTTTTTATTAATACTAGTTCATTTAAGGAATAAGTTGAACATAAAATGAAGTTTTTAAATTCCCTTAAAATGATATGATAAAATCCAAAACGAACACAAATCTGTATTTTAATGTGACATACATTTTCTGAGCGTTGATGAGTAAGAATCCTAAAATAAGCGGGGACCAGCCAATCACTCGCCAAGACAGATAGATAGCCATTTATGGAAGCCTGTCCTTGAATTGCAGCTGTTTTGAGCGGGCAATTTCGATTTTCAACTTTACTAGCTCCAGATGACGTGCTGCCACAGATACATCATCCACAGGATACACTGCAACTCCGGGATTTTTGTACTGGGCGGCACCTAACGTGGAAAAGGAAAAATGGCGGTTACGAAGGGAAAAAATGCAATCGGTGTTTCTTAGAAAAGAACCACCCCAGAATATACATCCGGAGTATTCAAATGGTTTCCTACCATTCAAAACAACAGATGGTCGCACATTTGCTGATAGCCTAGACAGTAAATTTAAAGCATCTTCATTGTTAATAGAATTGAGCTGGACGCATTAAAAGCCGGAAGGTCTTTGAAATCTTTTTATTTTCCGATTTTCTGGATTATTTAATTTTCTGAATTTAAATAGGTACTTAATCAAACGGCAAAATTCAATCATTAAAAGATGAATTGGAGCTTTGGATTTAAAATTAAGCTGTGTTCAGCTCTAGTATAAAGACAAAGAGTAAAAATTGACAACATCTAAGTAAATTTCCCAACTGTAAAATCTCTAACTTTGTTGCCAATCTGGAGAATTAAAGTTTTTAAAAAATTATAAAGGTTTCGGCCTTTAGATAGTTATAATGAGCTACACGCGTGAAATTTTTTTGGAAAATTGTTAATCAAATCAGTTCCCGTTGTAATTCTGTATTTTTCCATAAATATTAAAATATTATTTATGTATTAATAATTCGACAGTAATAAATAAATAATAATTATACCAAATTTTTTGGTGTTAAAGCCTTATGAATTCGTTCAAACTTGATTTATTAATTCTTATCTTTCTCTTAAACTTACAAATTGCTGTTCCAAATTATGATGTGGTGACCATTTTGTCACACCTCAGAACATCACACCCTGCCTCTTAAAATTAAGATTATGATTATTTTCTGCAGTCAGATAATATAGCTTCAGTATTGCATTAGGTTTAGTTTTTATCCTTATAGATTAGCTTTCATTTTCTTGCAGTCATCGAAAATCACTTTCATGAATTTTCAACTCATTTATGTGGAGGATCACATAATAATGCTCAATAATGTTATATGTATCTTTTAGCATAATTCAAAATGCTTCCATGTAGTTAGCAATCTTATTGCCACGATTCGGGCCTGATATTCGCATTATCTGTCTGATAAATGACCCCTTCATTGTTATCTGTTAACTACAGTAGAGAAAGAGTCATCTAATTGATGATTTGATACAATTATTAGACTGATGATTTGATACAATTATGGGATTTGAACCGTAAGCGAGTCACGTGCTAGTCAGCGTATTAAATCTTACATATCATGGACTTTCACGTGATGAAAATAACTTGTAGGTAGCTCAAGTTCCCATCTTTAATTTCTAGAAATTTGAGGTCTCTAAGCAACATTCAATTTTGAATAGCCATGTATATATATCAGACTTTGATAAAATCAAGAATTGGAGTCGATAATTACCGAAACAAAGACTCTTGAAGATAGATAATATGAAAGCATATGTACTTAATATTATTTGATTCTAATTTCATTAGATATTGCTTTAAAGCAAAGAAATTGTTTTATTTCAGTTCCTTTTTTTCCTATTCTCTCAGAGTTAAATAAATGTTTAATATTTTAATTGAATTTTTAATATTTTAATGCTTATAATCTAAGAGTTTAAACATATTTTACCTAGAGCCGACAGAATAATATCGACAGATTATAAAATATAATATATAAATAAAATACAATTTTTCCATTATATTTACAGGTTGAAGAACGATCACATTAAAAATATTATATACGAATATTAAAGAATCAAGTTTTTTAAATAATTTCATTGCTTTATTATTATTCTCATTTATTATTCAATTCTGATTTTAAAAAAAGTGTAAGGGTTTTGTATAATTCTTTTTAAATCGCAGATTAACTAAATTGGTTTCTTATATATTAAAATGCAATATTATACTCTCTTTAAATCGCAGACTAACTAAATTGGTTTAAATATAATAAAATGCCATATTATATATATTATAATGTGAAGCAAATGAAGGCCAAAACTAAATTTAAATATAATTTTGATTATGAAAATCCTATAAGATCACAGCATTATTCTAAGGAAAAAAGATTTAAATCTTAAGCATTTGATAGTTCGTAATTATCAGATGAAAACTGTTTTGTACTAACGATAAATCGAACCAAAAAAAGTTTATTTGTTCACACAGAAAAAAGAATTTTTATAAAATAGCAGAATTCTCTAGTTATATAAAAAAAGTTTATAGCTACTCCTGAAATTAAATAATGTAAATTTTATGCAGTTGTAAAATACTTTGCTATAAAATTAGTGATAAGAAAGATAAAATATATCAAAATTTAGAAGAAAGTGATATATAAAGTTTATAAAGAATTAAAAGATTTTTCATATGAGCCATTTTAAATAAAAGGTTGGTTGGATTTTTAATTATTATTATGGCCCTTGATGAATGCATTATGTTACTGTAAGAAAACTTTGCAGAACTTTGAAAAACACAATTTTTGCAGTAATAATCAAAATATAAGAAAGCCAATGTCATTAACACACAAGTATTGGAATTATTTATTTAACATTCATCTGAGATTACCATAATATTAGTACTTTCATTAAATTACACATGAAGCATGTTAAAATGAACTTCTTTTTCTCTATAAATTTAATTTTTCTCTTTATAAACATGTTCGAATAATGCTAAAAATGATAAACAGAATACGATATTAATTGTATAAACCATTTTAATATAATTTTCTAATATCTAAAAATGAAATAAGAGCTTAATATTAACAGCAAAATATTTTCCCTCCGAAGTGAAAAGAAAGATATGGATGGAATTTCTATTTGAGTAACATGAAAAGAAAGCACATATCACAATTGTGCAGGGGGGGGGGGAATTATTCTCAATTTCGTATTTATAATCATAAAATAAGGCATTTGTTGATCGTTCTAATTTTTCTCCAATATAATATTTTTAATACATAAATTAGGACCACAAGTGAAAAAACAAACTAATTTAAATATATTTAACCAAATGTAGT
This sequence comes from Argiope argentata, assembly GCA_026289955.1. Classification (NCBI taxonomy): domain Eukaryota; kingdom Metazoa; phylum Arthropoda; class Arachnida; order Araneae; family Araneidae; genus Argiope; species Argiope argentata. The sequence continues at coordinate 2,854,621 of JAOUZG010020818.1, forward strand.
ATAGTTTTATCGTGAAAAAATATTCATATTCAAAATGTTCTAAAAAAAGGAGTCATTCACTTTTTATTCTAATTCTTTAACAAGGGAACATGACTAGATTGTTATTATTATTATTTTAATGTTAAGCATGCCATAAGAAAACATGCAAAAAAGTTTGAGGATTTTAGAACGCACTTTTAATTATAGAATAAATATCTTTAAAAACTATTCAAATAATGATTTTTTTAAAATCTTGTTTACCAGGAACAAGAGGATCTAAAAAGGTAAATCTTACATCTTTGTATATTATATTAAGATCATCAAAGCAAATATTGAAGGTTTCAGTAAGAAATGGTAAATTACCTCCACCCATTTCATTTGGTTTTTCTTCCTTGAGTTTAGAAAAAAAATTAATGAAAATCGATGGCATATCTGACTTCTAAAGCTCTTTATTTGCCTTTACATCATAATGTCATAACGATTGTTGCTATGGTCATAAAAGTGGTGTATATGTGTAGTAAAATGGCTATGGATTACGCGACAAGACCTCTAATATTACCAATTGGAGGTAAATTGTAGAGTTATCGTCTGTGCTTTAAAAAGAGTAAGAGGTAAAGAACAAAGGAATCTGTAATAAAATTGTAAATCAACATAGATTTTTACAAAAGAAAGGCAACTTATGTAAATTAATGCTAGGCACAGAATACTTTAAACACTTATCTATTTGTTCTAGAGAAACTAAATGAGGACGAAAGGTGAAATTATTATCTTTTGGTCAAACATGGGCTTCCAATAAAATAGGGCTCCTCAGCCCAAAACTTCAAATACTAAGCAGAATCTGGTGGAGATATTCCAGACACAAATAATCGCATTTATTGTCTTCAAAGAGTGTTGTCCACGTTCACCTGTGCTGACCATAATTGACTTTTTCAAAGGAAATATCAAATGCATTCTACTCCTCCACTGCAGAACATTCAACAACGCATTATTGAGGCGTATGCATACGTGTTAGGTTATGTTTAAAATGTCTAATGCAAAATTCAAGTAAGGGTCCGAATACGTATTGTAGTTGATGGAGAATGGTTTGAACACCAAAAATATAGACAACGTGGGAAAAACAGATCCCCCCTCTTCTCCCAATTTTTCAAACATATTGCGTCACAAAACTGAGGTGTAAATCACAAACAAACTAATAGGCGCTTTAAATGCTTTATGTTTAATGTTCAGAGTGACTTTTTGTACTAAATTGAAGAGCTTCCACTTGTTTATAATTAACCTTTTATTCCCCATTTAATACCGTTTTTGCGATAGGAACTCTAATACATTAGTTTACCTCCAAGTGGCGTTGATAATCTTATGACAGAGCAAATATCCCCTTAAAAATTTTCCAGACAACACTTATATGATTATAGTTACAATCGCCTTGAATTCTAAAGGGACCCTGCATAAGCTAATATAATTTTATCAAAATACTTACAAGTGTTAAAAGAATACAAGTAAAAATAAAGCTGGAGGATAATTTTAATGATATAGTTTAGAAATTTATAAATTAAAACTAAAAATATAAATTATGAAGATATCTATTGAAAATGAGCAACAGGAAAAAAAGCAATTATCTAAAATTTTTAAATCATTAATTTAAAAAAATATTTTTTTACTTATTCATGTTTGTTCCATGAAAACATTGTGCCTGGTGGAAAGTTAATGTTGAATTTTAAAAAGATTATTGAGAATTCAAAAGTTCATTTTAAGAACGAAAACAATTGCATAGCTAATTCTGTTTTACCCCTTTCATTTCATTTTAAATTTTTTAGTTATTAAATTATACAGGCAATGATATATTTATTATTATTTATTAAATATGACGCATTTGGGGAAAAGAAATGAGATTTCATTGAAGCATTTAACATTTGCTTGGGTAAAGTAGTTTTATGAAGATTTATCAATATTTTCATTCATTTGTAGGTAGATGTGTAAATATACTAACAGTATTTGTTAGTATATTTTGCCAATGAAACACAGTAAATTAGTTGAATTTTTTCTTATTGTAACAGTTCTGAAATAAGAGAAAAAATTATCTTAAATAAACATTAGCACTAGACTGAGAAACCTCAAAATTTTAAGCTTGGTTTTGCAGATTGAATCGGTTAAAAATATCAAGAGATTCAGTATCTGACGGCTTATTCTCTACTGAAAAAAATAATAAAAGCTGGGAGATTAATGGAATAAATGGCAAAGTTGAGGTAACCTAGATCCTAATTACGTACTTATTGTATCAGTTTACACAGAGGAATGCATTATCAGTTGATCTTCGCAAACCGTGTCTCGTTCTTCTTTCTTTTCTTTATTTAGTACTTCATAGAACCAAGAAATAGCAAGATATTTTTGATTCTTAATTAATTTTTCTCTAAGTTTTCAAAGCGATTATTTAGTAATATAATACTATTGCAAATCGAAGTGCAATATGAAGAATTCTGTAAATGATTTATCTAACATAACATATAAATCACATACCAGGATTTCAAGTTAAAAAAGTTCGTAAGAATTGAAGATTCAAAACGAGATGAAGAATTCTTTTATTAGTTTATCAAACATAACATATAGATCCCTTATCAAGTTAAAAAAATTTAAAAAAATCGTGGAAATTAAAAGTGCTATACGGGAGGAATAATTCTTTTATTAATTTATCAAACATAATTTATTGATCACATATCATATTTAAAAAAATCGTAGAAATTAAAAGTGCTACACGCAAGGAAGAATTCTTTTATTAATTTATTGAACATAACATATGAATCACATACCAGGATTTCAAGTTAAAAATAGTTCTTAGAAATTAAAAGAAAAATAGGGCCAGTCTTATTTTAGTATATGATATTCCCCTTTAAGATTTATTCCCTTTTATTTTTTTAATTACTTTTTCCTGAAAACTATCTCGATATACTTATATTTATTATTATTTTGGGAGTTTTTATTTGCAATTCATGCAGACTCTTTCCGTTTTATCGAAGATTTTATGATGACCTTACTAATCCGGAAATTCCCGAGGAGATTGTTGTATAAAGAGTAAATGATTTCGCAATGTTTTCGCAAAGAAAAGTTATTGGTCTTGGGGCCAAAGGTCAAGCACGATTTCGAGGTTTAAAAAGTACCAGGTAAGGAAAGACGATGTTGCAAGTTGAGACGTATCTTTGAAGTTGGGTGTATTTTCTTAGAGATGAGCTAAGATGGATGATTTTATAATTTATATCTAAGATACGACCACAGGTTTAACAGAGGAGGCTGCAAGGCATGGAATTCTTGGTGTTACAGAGTATGACCGATGTAAGCCTGCAAACTGTCCAAGATAACGCATGATGCCATGCGAGAGTAAGAAAAACCGGCGTGGGGTGGGGACTGTAATGTGGGGGAGGAACATACGTGCACTTTCAAAGGAAATTGTAACAAAATCAAAATCCGTTTCTAAACTGGCACTCAGGACGTGTGCAATATTTTAAACCGTTACTAGAAAGTTCACAGCAAACGTGAGAGAAAATTCTAGCCACTTTTATTTGTTTTCGAAGGTTGAGTAATGTTTGATTGAATATTTCAAGCGAAACATATTTCAATAAGAGTTGAAGGTGTTAATGTTTCAAACGGCCTTGATAGTTTAAATGCCATTGAAACAATGTTTCAAAACAAAATCCGTTTTAGATATCATTTCCAGATACAATTGGTATATATTGAAAACTCTTTAAGTGAATGATATGAACCAACGGCTATTAATCTGCATTGGCGCAAAACTGTATGGAAAAGGGTATTGTTGGATTAAAAATAATTTGAGAAATCTGAATTGGAATAATCTGAAAATTTTTCTCAAGAATTTTCTATAAGGTTCAAAATTAAAATAAATTCTCATACTTAGAGAATTTAAATGAAATTAATATTTCTGAAGAAATTATACTTTTGAGACAATAGCAGATATTATAAGAACAGTTTTAATGACACATTCATTAAAGGGTTTACATAATGAATGTGTCATTAAATATACCCTATAAAATTGAATATATATATATATATATATATATATATATATATATATATATATATAATATTTTCATACGAAATAATAAAGGGAAACTAAGCATATTAATTCCATGTTGATTACTACCTATTAATGACGAGAATGAATGTTCACTTTTAAAATAAATGTTTTATTAAAAGAAATAATAAAGTCGTGGTTTCTAAATTTATTATCGATCATCGCCAGGAACATAATAAAACCAAAATTTAATTTCGTGTTTATATATTTCATATTTGATAACATTTTATTTGTCCTTAGCATTTCTGTTGATTATTTCATTATTTAAATACACGCTTTGCATCAATTTATTGCTGCAATAAAAAAATACTAGTTTTTATTTAAATTGATATTTTATTTTTCAAAATGATTTAAAGAAATAGCGGTTTTTAATTAAAATCTGAATAAAATTGATAAAAAATAAAAAATGTCTTTATTTAATAATATAGGTCTATGCATAATTTTATTTCCTTCCCTCTTCAGAGAAAATCCTTCTATTATTACATTTAAAAATATATTTCAGTTTTCTAAAGTATCCAATATAGTGAAATATATGAAATGTGAACTTCAAAAATCATTTTAAGAAAATGGACCAAAGAAGAATCTGCAAAACCAACGTTAAATCTGTTTTATATTTCTTCAGATGCTAAAATTAGAGAGGAAGGGGGGGGGGCAAAAAATTTTCTCTTTAAAACAACAGTAATAAGCGCTCAATAGACGAATTTAATTTGTCTTTACATCCTATAAATAACTGAAAAATCTTTAAAATCCTTTTAAAGTCTTACGAATTACATTTGATATATCTTTCGTTATCTTTTGCTTTTAAAAAAAATCTATTTCAACATATTTTGCTTCATTTTGACTTTTTTAAAAATTTTATTTAAAAGTTTCTTCATTAGTAAAGAATCGAAAAACAACATCTCTTTTCTATAAACAATCACACGAAGTTGGAATTGTAATCCTTTTACGCATGTATTTCCTTTCAAACACCATTAACACCGCGAACAGAAGATTGGCTTTTAAAGTTGTTAAAGTAATCCAAAACGATTGTTTTGGGAGTGTTATAGGTTTAATATTTCAACGGCCGTATAATGTTAATCAGAAAAAAACATGTTTAAACTGTCGTGACGTGTTGTGCCGAATGTGAATAAGCGTTTTCTCCCCACTCATCAATGACTCACTGCTTTCCACATGACGTCATAGATCCCATTCTAAGCCCCACCCCGCTGACAGAGTTACACGGCTATCAACGGCGAAAAATGACAGGCGTAAGTTGTTTGTTTTGCTCTTAAATGAAATGTAAGTCAAAACATTGACTGGAATATTAAGGATGTTACCTTACTACCCTACCGACGGAAAGAAAAGAGATGCGTCGGAGATCTTTTTTCACTCGAGCAAGTATTTGCATAATACTCTTACATAACTGTCAATCACTCATTATCATAATTTATTACTCTTGTTACTGTTGATGGTACATGGTAGCTCATTGCATTTTTTATATAACATAAAAACAAAATAATGAATAACAATTAATGGAATAGATGAGAAAGAAACTTATATTATTTGATTCCTCATTTTTAGGATTACTGAGCTTAATATTTTTGATTTTATAGACATATTAATTTATAAAGTTGTTAATATCACGTTTTGTTTGAGATTAGGTTATATTTGATATTTAAAACCCGTTTTGTGCTGCCTAGATCATCTAGTTTTTTTTTAATGCTAAGCATGGAATTTATAGTTTATTAAAGATGAAATCAAGGACATGAGCTTTGATTGAAATTTGTTTATTATGCTTAATAGTTCATTTAGCAGATTAAAAACATTAAAGAAAGAAATAATTCCGAAAAAGAAAAAGTAAGAAATTGAGTTTTGTTAACAGTCTTTTTTTAAAAAATTAGTTTAATTATGAAAGATTTTTCCTGTTATCAAATTACACTAATCATTATACTAACAAAATGGGGGGAGGAAATACCTCAGATATAAATATTTTAACTTATTAAAGCATGCATATCTGAAAGATTAAATAAAATTCTGGGACCAACTGTTAAATTTGTAAGTAATGAAATTTTAAATTAGTTTTTTTTCTGTATTTTATGTTTATTTATTTATTTGTTGCTTCTATCAACTTTCTATAACTTTAATGTTATTAGACACAGGAATTAAAGGCGGCGTTATGTTGATGCCAACTGAAACAAAAAGTTAAGTACTTCATACATTTAGTAACACACGGCGATAAAAATCCAGCTTAAACTACAAACTGTTTAAAACATTTTCACAGCTTTCATCAACAGAAAGTAAAAAAAAATTTTCAAATTTTTCAAGCTCTGCAGAAAAAAAAAATCATCCAACAACATTCAAACATTTTTTTAAAAATATAACAACAAACGTATGTCTTCATTGTTGTTACAAAACTATTTATTTTGGAATGGCGAATAATAATAAAAAGCTGAGAGTCGCACCACTTAAACAAAAGAACCGCACTTTGCAGCATTCAAAGAAAACAAATGAATGCGTGACAAAATCAAGTGCGATGTGGCCTCACGCCTGATTAATAGTTGCAACGATTATCACAGGAGTGTAAATGGTTATTGTTCACTTTCGAAAGTGACGCGGTAGCTAAGACTTATCATCAAGGGAATGAATTTCAGTCACAGTGTGCTGCATGCACACTGCATCTTCATCACTCGACGCCTGCTCATCAGTAGAATCATTTCACTTGAATAACTGTTTATTTTGCAGTAGATCTAAACTGCCTTAAGGACTGCCTAGCCGCCGGAGTAGAGTGCCATTTTGGCGACTTGCACATGACGCCAAAAGTTTCATTCTTAAACCAGATGCTATTTAGGTTACTAGGCTTCCCGTTTTATGTGTTGGTACAGGAATTCTTTTTGTTTTAGGATTATATTTTATATTCTTGATATTTCAATTTGGAAATTTTTTATTTGTAACGCTTTTATTTTATCGATTTACAGATAAAAAGATTTCTCATAATAAATATTTGATAATTTTTCTCTGATGACTAAAATCAAATAAATAAATTCATTTATAAGTCATATTAAAGTTATTTAGAATTTTTATCCCCATATTCTAGTTATTTGTATGAAAGAATCTGCAAATATTTTGTTATATTTAGCATGTATATTAACTCCACAAAATTGATGTACATGCGAAATACTAAGATTTAGCATGATAAATATAAAAAAGATAGTAAAATTTAGCATGGTAAATATAAAAACAGATACTAAGATGTACCATGATAAATATAAAAAAGGTACTAAGATTTAGCTTGATGAATATAAAAAATATATACTAAGATTTAGCATGATAATTATAAAAAAAGATACTAAGATTTAGCTTGATGAATATAAAAAATATATACTAAGATTTAGCATGATAAATATAAAAAAGGATACTAAGATTGAATATGCTTAATATAAAATAAAAGCTATTAACATGCTAAATATTAAATATAAAAAAGATACTAAATGCATTTAGTATCTTTTTAAAAAGTATATTTATATATCTATGAATGCAAATGTAATTTTAGAAAATATAAATGCAAGTTTAGGTAAAAGAACTACGTTATTTATTACAAATTTGAAAATACAAATAATATGCAATAATAAAGGGAGTGAATAAATCAATTACTTAGAGAGCAGTTAGTAGTAATTGGGAAGACTTTGGAAGAATTTCGCACGTATCCTGTTAAATATCTCAATGATCACAACTTTTTCATAATACTGGAATTTAAAATGTCTTAGAAAATAAATATTATTTATTAGGCATGATATTTTACATATTTTTGAATGTTATTAATATATATATATATATATATATATATATATATATATATATATA
>JAOUZG010020818.1:2862530-2895520 GCA_026289955.1 Argiope argentata
ATATATATATATATATATATATATATATATATATATATATATAAATTTTATGGAAGTTGTTTTGGAATAAAAATGTTTACAATTTAAAGATAAGAGAGAAGAATTCCTATTGATCATTTAAGTATTTCCCAATTTTAATTGAACGAAATTAGCGCAAGAATCTAATTTATTGTTTTTTTAGAGAATTTTATTCAAAAGGTATTATAATATTTCAAAGAGCATTTTTGAAACAAGGGATTATTTCAGATTAGTTTAAGAAAATACACGGTTGATTTTCACATTTCATTTTTTTTAAAATATTTATTAAAAAACTACCTGAGGAAAAAAAAATCGTTTTATTTCTTTTTGCTATTTTTACGCAAATATGGATTGATAAAATAATAATAAATATGGATTAATAATTATATAATATATTATTCCTTTAGACTGAAAACTTAAATTAGTTATAAAAACCAAAAGAATAAAAAAAGGGGGAGGGGGACTTGTTTTCGTATGAAAAAGAGAAATTAAAGCCAACAAATTTTTTTAAAAGGAGAGCATAATTCTCAAAGGGATGCGGACTCTAGTTCATAAAATTTCTTAAAAAACATGGAAAAATGCAAGGAAATGCAATATTTTTTATGTTCCAAATGATTTATTTTTATGAAATGTTTTACGAATAAAAGGTAAAATAGAATAAAAATGCAAAATTTATTACTTAAATTATCTACTCATTATTATTATTTATTATTATCTACCTTAATTAATAACAGAATGGCATAATATGCTGAAATCATTTTAAGCTATAATAAAATCATTCTTTTTGCTATGTTTCTTTCTTCATAGTTTATTTCTTTTTGCTATGTTTAGGCATATATGGATTAATAAAATAATAATATGTATGGATTAATAATTGTATAATGCCTTATTCATTTGGCTTAAAAACTTAAATTAGTTATAAAACAAAAATAATAAAAAAAGGGGGGAGAGGGACTTGCTTTAGTATGAAAAAGAAAAATTAAGGCCAACAAATTTTTTTAAAATACTAGAGTATATTTTTCAAAGGGATACTAGTTCATAGTTCATAAAATAACTTTAAAAAACATGGAAAATGAAATAATTTTTATATTTCAAATGATTTATTTTTATAAAATGTTTTATTAATAAAAGTTAAAATAGAATAAAAATGCAAAATTTATGATTTAAATTATCTACTCATTATTATTATTTAAATTATCTACTCATTATTATTACTTAAATTATCTACTCATTGTTGTTATTTAAATTATCTACTCATTATTATTATTTAAATTATCTACCCATTATTATTATTTTAATTGTCTGCTCATTATTATTATCTACCTTAATTAATAATAAAATGGCATAATATACTGAAATCATTTTAAGCTATAATAAAATCATAATGTCATTTAAAACAATTGGAGTTGTAAATGAGAAATTTTCCAACTAAATTCTGGATTCTTGTTGATAATAGTTGTACACTTAATATAATCATTAAAATTCGCATTCAGAATAGCATTGTTGGCTGAATTCCTGTCCCGATGTTAAATGATCCTACATAAAGATAAAGTACGTGACTTGACACTTCTCTTATCATCAATTTCGCCACCCATGAGTCGTCTGAATTTGGCGAGGGAAGGTAGAACACGGCACCCCTAAAATGCGGCTTCCTGTAATTTATTACCCGCTGTTCTTTTTTGGAGCGGTCTGGACGTTGACATCCAATCTTTCCGCGGGATCTTTAACAGGACGTTTAAAAAGACCTTTTTATTTTTTCAGCCTGCTCGCTTTCACATGCTTGCCCCATGCTCCTCTTAAAAGGATATTTATGATGTGGTTCAAATACCGGGATAATCACCAATTAGTAGCGATTAATAGCTTTAGATTACATGGAAAGAAGGGGAATTTCACCTTTTTGTTGTCTCCGAAAAGTCACTTTTAAAGGCAATTACCCTGACATAATACGCGACGGGCGACCGTTTGTTTTCAACTCGCAGAAAGAGATATGTGGGAATATACCTTTTGCCGTTGCTTCTTTTTGCTGCTTAGAAAGAGTTATACTCCAATTGTTGCTTCCTTAGGATTAAAATATATAAGAGGGCAATAGACAAGTAACATTTAACGGTATGTTAAAGAGGAATGTATTTCTAGCAAGACGTAAACTGTGTATGAGCTTATAAAAGGTTGATATTAGGACATCTTTCTACATCAAACATGCCAATAATTGGGTTTCAGCAATAAACCTTTATTTTGGATTCTATATCTGTGTATCTATTGCAAATTTATAGCTTATGTATTTAAGAAATACTTGTGCTTTCTGAGGATATATATAAAATATTTAAGAGGGCAATAGACAAGTAACATTTAATGCTATGTTAAAGATGAAAGTATTTCTAACAAGACGTAAACTGTTTTATGAGCTTATAAAAGGCTAATATTAGGACATGTCTCTGCATCAAACATGCCAATAATTTGGTTTTAGCAATAAACCTTTATTCTGCGGATCTATTGCAAATTTATAGCTTACGTATTTAAGTAATATTCTTGTTTTCTGAGGAGATACATGAAAGGATTTTAATTCTTCCATATTATATTTCTTGCAATATACAGAATATGCTGGAATAAATTCCATATAAATTATCCGATTAAAAAATGAAAAATATTAATTATTTATTTAAATGCCTCCCCCCCCATTTTTCAATTCCTACTATTAGTGCACAGTCTCCCTATATATATATCTTGTTGAAATTTTCAATCGTTAATAAAATACTTTTTACTTTACTGTATACAGTGATTCAGCAATATAAAACTAAAAATAAAAACTTTTACTAAACTTCAAAAATAATAAAAACAACAAATATATTGTTTTAATTTTACTATAACTTTAACAGCAACAATTTTTCTTATAACATAATCATAGATTTCTTATTGTTTGTAGTTTTTCAATTCCTACAATTGGTTTATACTCTCTCTCTATATATACCTTGTTCAAATTTTCAATCGTCAATAAAATACTGTTTATTGATCCATTCAAGTTCAAATACATTTTTACAAACTTGTAGTGGGTGACACTTGATGTTAATACAGTTTTCAATTAATAATTAATTATTTAAATTTAATTAATTTTTAATACTTTAAATAGAGTTTGAGCAATTTGTAATGAAAATTGAAGTCAGCAGGCAGTAACTCAATCGGTAAAATGCAAGGATTTCAGTATTTTTCATGTGATTGTGAAGAATGCGAGTTAAATTCTTGCGAAAATCATTAATATTTCGATAAATTGTATATATATATTAATTGTAATTATTTAATAAAAAGTAAATGAATAAAAATTTTCTTTGTTGACCTAAGTAGAAATACACTTAATATTTTTTTATATATATAATACTTGTTTTAACGAAGACGTATATATACTTTTGATATTCATTATGGAGATTACAATCCTTCTGTAGTAAATTTTTGCTCCATTCTTGGGCATATAATTCTTTATGGATATATCAAATTAATTTAAATGTCCTCTATGGGGTTTATGAGATACAAGAAAAGTATGAGGGGATTTATAATTGAATGCATCGGTGTTTTCACTTACAACGATAGATTATTTTATTTAAAACAATTCGTTGTTATGATGAAAAAATTACTTTGCAATTTGTACAGGCAGCAAAATATTCCAAAAACAGTCATAAAGTAGAATATCTATAAATACAGACTAAAAGTGTTACAATTATAATAGAGAGAAAATTACCGATTTCTAGAAAGGAAAAAAATAAATAAATGCATACATAAAATAAGAGATATGATTTTTTTATAATTCGTAATAGTGGTGAATTTAAAATTTTAAGAGCCCAATTCTTTAATATTCGTTTGAAGCCCTGTTGTTTAGTATGCCACTTTCATTTACTTTGCAAATTAGAATTTAAATTTATCTCATTGTTCACATTAATTTGGAGATTTTTAATCTAAAATAAAATTATGAATTCAAATCTAAATACAAAATTAAGCAAGAAAAATTAAGACTGGGTTCAGAGGATAATATTTAATAAAATTACATTTGTGCAAAAAAAAAAAAATGTTGCTGAATTTGTTTTTAAAAGCTCTGTTCAACTTTTTAGTGCCTTACTATTTAATAATTTATGTATTCTTGGTTTTGTTCAATGTTTAAATTTTTCAAATGGATAGAATATGCGAAGATCTTTTTTTTATAAATATTGTTTAACTCTTTCCAAGCAAGAGATTTTTATCTGTTACTTTAAAATAATAATTAATATATCTAATGCACGCCTTATAACTATTCTTGTTTTAGAATCTTAGTTAATCCCACTGTTCAGATTAATTAATAGATTTTTAATAAAATTAATAATTCAAATGTAAGGTACAAAATTAAGTAGAGAAAATTAAGATTGGGTTTCATATGAATTTTAAAAAGGAATATTTAATAAAAATTTACATTTGTGCAAAGAAAATGCTGCTGAATTTGTATTTAAAAGTTCATTTCAACTTTTTATTGCCTTAATATTTAAAAATTTATATATTCTTGTTTTGTTCCAATGTTTAATTTTGTTAAATGGGCAGTATTTGCGATGTTGTGTTTTTTATATATAAATATTGTTTAATTCTTTTCAAGCTAGAGATTTGTATCAATTAATTCAAAATAATAATGAAAAAATCAAATGCTAGTTTTATAATTATTTTTGATTTAAGAATTTTAAATGGTGAGCTACGCCTAAAATATGGAGAATAATACTTTTTTTCTATAAGTAGAATACTGAAATGCAGTGACTTGGTAATAGTAAACCTCATCATTACTCATTCGACCACCGTGGTCATTTCGATGACAGCGTGATCTATATTACTTGCATGTCCGGTCAGCAGGTGGTGTAATAAAAAGAAGCATGTTTAAGGGGACTGACTCCCTGGTGTTTCAACTTATCTTCAGGGAATCAGGTGTATAGCGGGGGGGAGTTGCGCTTTCATGCTTTCTAACTAATAAGTTTTTAGCGGTTACAATGGTTTTCGTATGGTGATTATTGTATTTTGTATGGCCATTTCTGAATTTGTTCATTATCATATTGTTAATGTAGTGATTATCAAACATCATAATTCATGGATAATCACTAAAATCGGAACATTATATATTTGATCATATCCAAGTATGGATGACTGTACAAATATTTTCTATTCACTAAGAAGTATTAAAAGTGAATTAATCTATTTAATTCTATATCCTTTTATTTCCTTTATAAATCTTTGATTATTACAAGGACTATTTAAAATAGTAGGTAAAATTAGTTTAAATGCAGAATATAAAATGTAATTCCTATAATTTTTACGTTTAAAGAAGTTCGATTTAGATCAATAATTATTGAATCCTTCCATGAAGTGCCTTTTGAACTAGACTACTAGCTACTAAAGGTAAGAATTTCAAAGTAGAAATTGAAACGCTTATTCGACATCAAAGTCACTAAACGCTTTTGCAGTTGGATTATTCATGTCTTTTGATTTGAAGATACCGGAAACCCTACACAGGAACTCAAGCTATTATAGGTAAGTGTTACTCATATTACATTAATATACTTTCTCATGCATGTTTTTGCTATGAAAATATTTATTTTAGAGAATTCTATTGTTTAATGATAAAAACCAAGCTTTAAGAATAAAACAAATTAGAATGACTTGGAATGATTTTTTAAAATTTGTATTTTATATTAATACACAAAAATTTCTAAAAATATTTCAATTGATTTTAATATATATTTGCTCTCCAAAACTGAAGTTCAGACTGAAAGTTTCATTAGTGTTTTTCTCTTCTCTTTTAGGTCGAGCAACAGATATTCCGTTGGACAAATATAGGTTGCTTTCATGAACATTTGTTACTTGGAGCAAAAGAAACTTTAATGAATGAACGAAGATTGAATGATTATAAAGAAAAAGCAATAAATATCAAGGAAAAAGAAAATATCTTTAAAAAAAGGATACAAAGGAAACAAAGCATCAGAAATTTAAAATTGTAAGATTCCAAATTGAAATATGCATTAAATAGCATTGATATTGAATGTAACACAAGTAGAATTACGAAAGAAGGCATGAAAAAAAAAAGTGTAGATTCGTATAAAAGGTTTTTTTTTTCAAATCAATATTTTTGAAAAGTTAATCTAATTAACATTGATGGTAATAGTCAATCCTTCTTGGCAGCACACATTCAGTATGGTTATGTACGTGAAATTTCAAAACAACGGTTATTTTATTCCAATTTTTCTTCACTTCGGATATTTATTTATAGCTTTAAGAGTGACCTTTATTTCATAATATCTTTGAAAGCATCTTTTTAAATTCTAGATTAGGATTTAAAAACTTAAACTATTTCAATAGGAAAACGATTTATACAAACAAAAAACAAAACGAGGCGAATATGAAATCATCAAAAAGTCAAATTTCAACGTTCGAAAAATTATTGAAACTTGAAACCATTTTCCACGTTTTCTATTGTAATTTGCGTTTAGAAAATATTTAAAATTAAAGATCGATTTTAAAAATAATAAAAAAATGAACAACTTGAAAAGCAAAATTTTTACTCTGATAAACCGAAAAACTAAAAAATTCCGACTAATAAAACTATTAAATCTATCGTAAATATTTCTAAATTTGCTGTAACTTTTTCCTGCAAGAAGTATTTTGATTGTTAGTTTTCAAGTCAAATAATCAAATATCCTTTTTATTTTTCTCGCTTTTAAACTTCCAATTCCTTTCTTGTATTTTTTTAATTACTTTCTAATAAGTTCGCATGTATCTGCCTTTTTCGTGCAAGACGCATCTATGCAAAACTTGAAACCATTATCCTCGTTTTCTATTGTAATTTGCGTTTAGAAAATGAAAATATTTAACAATCGATTTTAAAAATAATAAAAAAATGAACAACTTGAAAAGCAAAATTTTTACTCTCATAAACCGAAAAACTAAAAAAGTCCGACTGAAAAAAATTTATTAAATCTATCGTAAATATTTCTAAATTTGCTGTAACTTTTTCCTGCAAGATGTATTTTGATCGTTAGTTTTCAAGTCAAATAATCAAATATGCTTTTTATTTTTCTCGCTTTTAAACTTCCAATTCATTTCATTTATGTTTTTAATTACTTTTACACTCGTATTCTAATAAGTTCGCGTGAATCCGCCTTTATCGTGCAAGACACATCTATGCAGTAAAATAAAACAAACCTCATTAAAAATTACACCAAGTTTAACACCATTAAAGAAAACGGAACTTTTTATTCCGTTTGATGGCAATAGAGACATCGCGGAAATCAGCAATTAAGTTTCCCTGAGGTCGACGCGTGACACACACGATTTCTTTTCTTGTTCCGTTCCACCCCCCCCCCAAATTGTGCGCAACAGAGTGTCTGTGAAATGTTTCCGTGATCCGCGTGATGTGCTTGACTTTAACAATTTAGCGAAGTGAGAAGATTCATTGCTCGGCAGAAAGGTTTTCTGGAGGATTAAGTGAAAGCACGCCTCTCGCAACCCCTCTGGAGATAAATCAATTGCCTCGAGATTTACAAGGGCGCTCTAATAGAGGTGCGTGAGTAGTTAACAGGTATTGTCGGCCTCTTATCACTAAAGCGTCTTAATGACAAATGTCCTACAGATGAGCTGCGTTTTATTGGGCTATCATATCGGATATCAGAATGAAATACGAGCTGTTATCGGGGAGGGACGCCCGCTTTAAGAGAGGCTCCCCCCAAGCAACCTTGGATTCATTCGATCGGAGCCTCAAAGAAAGGATTCCAAGTTTTTATGTGTTGTTCTTGACGTGTTTTATAGTTGTTTATTGGATTTTTGTATATTTTATTGAATGTTAGAGTGAATGTAGTTTCGAAAAATATTGAATAAAAATATTTTATTTCGTAGGATATTAATGAACCTTTTAAAGCTGATTCGGTTCATTTTTGTTTTCTCTTTAATTCTTTCTTAAAATAAGAAACTTACTGCTTGCAAAACGCAAAAATAAATTAATACAAATTATTAAGCATTAAGTAACAATGTTTAATAATAAGAACATATGTGTAAATTATTAATTACAATTTGTGTATTTGTTCACACACAACGTTATAATTTGTAAATTTTTTCCTATGTGTTGTTTAATACCGAAGAAACATACAGTACAACGCTGGAATACAGACGGTATCAAAATATTAATTGTCTAATGTTAATAATTTAACAACTAGCAATTTTAATCATTATTAAATTTAATTATTAAGAACATTTTATTAAATTATCAGAGATTTTGAACAATTCAAATTTATATGGGTTTTCTAAGCTAGAAAATTGGAATTCTTTATGGAATTTTGTAATCTATTGTCCATGGTTCATTTCGAGCTGATTTATTAAATGTACTATATGTAACGATGTATTAGTTAAAAAAGAAAAAAAGCAATGCCATTTTCAGCATTTGTTATTTTTTTTCAAATGCTAAACAGACAGAGACTTTTGCAAGACTTAATATTTAATGCAATTAAGTAATAAGTAAAAAAAATTAAGCTCGAGGAATTAAGTTGTTTAATAAATTAAAATTTAAAAAATTAAATAATCACTTTTTGTATTTAATTTTTGTACCAAAATGTACAATTTTACGTCTATGAAAACTTCGTATCAATTGCGATGTAGTTTTTCTTTTACTTCTTACATACAGCAAGTGAAATCATGTGACTGTTAACCAATACAGGAATTCCAATATTTATATAATATTAACTTTTTTAAAGATCTGCAATTTTAATTGCGCAATTGAAAATTAGTGAGAAACTCAAGGACATAATGGGTAAGAATATGTATATGTGTACATGTATGTGACTTCGGAAGTTGTTTGCTATCTGCTGTTATAGTAACTCCTAATTCAGTATATTGATATTGTTTGGAGTATGTTAAACTTGTTTCAATTATTTGATTTAAAACTCTTTTCAAATCTGATTTGAAGCATCAATTAAGTCGAATTAAGGAAATCTGAAAAAAAGTTTGTATGTGAAGTCTTTTAATATTTTTGTGCTGTTCATTCTTTTATTTTTAATCTATTAAGAATTATTTCACCTGTACATTAAGATATAAGAGTTATTTTCAGTTTTTTGTCCATTAGCATAAGATAACTATTATTTTTCAAAATTCAAATGAAAGAAAGTCTTTTTAAATCATTACTAGCGTGCCATTTATAAATAAGGTTCTTATTAGTTAATTGCATTATAGTTATGTTTAACGCTTATTAATAAAACTTTTCAGTTGCCAAAAATTTGGCAATAAATGATGTACTACCTAAAATCTTCCTAATTTTTTTAATTCAAGTCCTAACAACGTCTAATGCCTTTGCATTTGCAAAAATAATAATTATTAAATTGTGAGGGCATTAGGCAATACCGAAAAATCAGAAGACGATCAATAATATGCAATTATATTATTCACTGAATGGTTTATTTTTTAAATGCTATATAATATGCTTATATATAATATTAAGCATATATATAATATGCTTAATATTATATAGGAAAGATAACAGCATAGAATAATATTAAAGTTCCCTTCAGTTTTTTTTATCTATGATAATGAGCTAGGCCTCTAATTTAAATCTTTTTATTAAGAATTTCATTTTATACATGTTTCATTTTTATTTCATTGATTAAAAATAATATTCATTATATTTGATAAAATATTCATTCATTTTAAGACTTGTATTTGAAGATTTCAAACTGTTTTGATGAATTCAGAGGACGCATTTAACTGTTTGCTGAGATGGCTAAGAGAGAGAAAGAAAGAAAGGATATCTTTCAATTGCTAAAGAAATTTAATTTATTTAATCATTGTTCGTTACACGGAATTCCTCAGTTCAAGGAGCCTTTTAGATTTGACGCACCAAATATTTGGGGGAAAAGATAATTATATAATTATATAAGTGAAATTTTGAAAATAAACAAACAAAAGTAAAAATGTTCTGAAATGTAAATATCTTTGAAGCGTTAAGTTGTAAAGTTGAAATGATATAATAAAAAAAAAAATACAAACATGGAATCAAATAAAGGAATGAAATTAAATGTGGAGACTACGTACAAATTTCAAAATTAAATTTTTAAGATTCATAACAAAACGAAGAACTTTGTAAAATTTTATTATGCTGTGTACTTTGGGATAAGTTTATTATTCTATTAATTAAGCTGTGTTGTTATTTTTTAAATATTACAGCATAGTTCATTATATGAAAAACCTTGTAAGCGTAGCAATTGAATATTTAGCGTAGCACTTGATTATCGATAATGTGAATATTTTATCAAAAACATTAAAAATGGGCAACTTGAAAGTATAAATTATCTCAACTGTTAGCTAATGTTAATGCATTTTAATGAACAGAAGATACGAGTTTAAAATCCCAACGTTGTGAATAGTCAATAATGAAAATATTAGAGTGACGAAGTTTAATTCCTGAATTTCCAAAATTTAGGAAAAATTAAATACCATGCTGTTCGGTCGATGTCAAATAATTGTCCCGACGGGACGCTTATAGAATTTGGTTTTTATTTTGGCATGAAAAAATTGATCACTTATCATAGATTAATTCCACCATTTTTTGCTGTTTGTTCTTTCTGATGAGAATTTGTGTGCGTATGCGTTTTCCTTTTATTTGCCCTATATTTTCTGTAGTTTTTCTAATTTAAGTACTTTGATCTTTCTTTTTATTTTACCAAGTTTTTTGTGTAAATATCCATAATTTTAATACGATACGCATTGAGAAAGAAAAATCTAAGAACGCCAAAATGGCAATTTATAACCAAGCATGGAATATTATGACAAACATAAATTAGTCCCTTTCTAAGCATGCGCAACCCTCTTGTCGTCATATAACTAGCCGAGTGTAAATCATATAGCTGGTATACTAATATACCATCTCTTTTGTGTAAATCCGGCATTAACCACATGTAAATCAAACAAAATAAAATTATTATGAAATACGAATATTGC
Organism: Argiope argentata; assembly: GCA_026289955.1. Classification (NCBI taxonomy): domain Eukaryota; kingdom Metazoa; phylum Arthropoda; class Arachnida; order Araneae; family Araneidae; genus Argiope; species Argiope argentata. Next base: position 2,873,520 of record JAOUZG010020818.1, read on the forward strand.
CATTTAATAGTAATATTTACTATTTAGTGATTAATCATGATTTTTTAAAAATCGCTTGTAAAAGAAGTAAATAAAAAAAACTATAACAGGTTAATAGATATGACTGATATCTTATTTCATATTTTTCCAAAATGAGATGGTTTTACAACGGTATTATAAAGTCTTGATAGAAATCAATAGATCAAGATGAAAGTTGATTTATTCATACTTTGAAAGCCATTACTTTTTGCGCTACAAACTGCTCTTAATATTTTAGAATTATTTATTTACTTCTATATTTTAGAGTATTTTAGGGTTAAATCCTTTGAAAGAGATAAGATTTCCGCAATAAGGGATTTTAAAATTCTAAAATGAAATATTATTCACCGAAATTGTTTTTGTTTATACGAAAAATTAACGCACCAAAAATTTAAAAGTACTTAAAAAATATGGATAATACTTACAGTGAGATGACTGATCCGTGGTAACTGTTGAATGAGTTAAGAAAATGGTTCAACTGTTGATCCCAATATATATCCCAACTTCTTTTTACAACAACAGTCTTTGTTTTTCGGTGCTTGGATCATTTATAATGAAACCGAATATCTGAAAAGAGGGATAAAAAGAATCTTAAGAAAAACGCACCGATACTTATTTTTAATAAAAAAAACTGCCTACCAATCAACGGAAATTGGATTGAGTTTTCGGTTTTTACCATTAAGGTGCTCTCAACAACTTATTATGCTCTTCGATTCCTCGTTCCCGATCACCGAAATACAAAAAACAAGAAGAAACTCACTTCATAGATAAAAAAATAAATAATAAAAAAAAAGGGTAAGGGAGGTGACATTTCTTTCCCTTTCAAACAACCCCCCTCCCATCTTTGAAGGAGCGATACTAATTGATCTATGTGTACCGGTGCAGGAACTATTGAACCCTTCTAATTATCCAACCACGATAAGACAAGAAACCTTTAAGAAAGGAAGAGTGTCGAAGACAACTTAATTAGTGGTTTCAGCAAAGCTTTAATCAACGGCAGCGTCACACTCATTAAAATCAGAACCTGGTTGTTCACTTTTCTGGGAGGCTTCAAATCAAAATACCCAAAGCTTCGATACAAGTTGGGTTGAAAGTGAAAGTTTTCCGTTACCTTTTAATTGATAAGGCGTTCATTAATAAAAGACTTTTAAAGGAAACCGGCTTTCTATACTTCTTGATCTAATTACGTATAGCCTTCTTTTTCTGTTTTAATCAATTCGCCGAGCATGGCCTAATATTTTGTTTTCGGTAATCGAAAACCAGGTTATTAACAGTTTTGCAAACCGGAGTAATAATGCAAGACCTGCTGGATTCAATAAGTGGGGAGGGGTCCGCTTGCACAGCGCAAAATTAAAAGCAAAGAATGCTGATTGAAATTCAGTTGAAAATTGCGAAGAAGAGAGGGAAGTGGACTTGGGTGGGTGGGAAATGGACAAAATTCTTCTTTAATGGCACATCATCAATTTTAAAAACTTTTAAGAATTCTTTGAAAGTACATTAACGAATCGCTGGATTACTTTAATTTTACATCCGAAGAAGTAGGCTAAATATTCATTTTTAGAAGAATATTTTTAATCTATCATTTCATAAGTTGTAGTTCATTATACTAAATGTTTTTATAAAAATCAATACAAATTCAACTAAAAATGGCATTTCAAGATATTGCAATTTATAATGAAATAAAAAAATGCATTATCTTTTAAAACAGAAAAGAGAAATTAGTTTATTGTGCTTTTTCAAATCTTAACATACTAAGTGAAAGAACTGATAATTTAATACGGATAATTCAATTTAATTTACGTATTACATCAATTGAAATGAAGAATAACTGTTATTAAATGAGATATTTATACTCGAGTTGGATAGAGAACGAATTAAACGACTGCATGGGGAAAACGAAAAAGATGGACTGATTTCGTGATAAATTGTTGGATGGGGAAAATATTAGAAGCTAAATTACTCCACAGTATTTTTTGCCTCTCCTCTGATACATTTAGAGAAATTACGGATGCCACATGATATTTCCAAGATTTAATCTGTCACATAATTATAACATAAATTTAATCGGTTATCTTTTACTTTTCAAGATACCAGAAGTAAACTGATTTAATAAAATTCTTTTATGTTGATTTACACAAGATTATTTTTTACTTCCTTATAGTTTATTTTTAATAATTTTCTACTCAAAAATTATACTGCATCAAATTTTTTTAGCTTATTTTAAAATATATTTTACTCGGGTTTTATTGACTAATTTATGTGATATAATTGCAATAATGGTGTAATATAATAATAAATAAGATTAAAGTATTTGACTAAATATATGTTAATTAAACATCGTAGTATGTGCATTAACTGCATATTTATTCTGAATTATAATTATATATTGCTAGATTTATATGTATTATATCTGCACCCCAGATAATAATATTAACTACAAATTTTAATCATTTTACTTGCACTTTGCTTCTTAATACACTTATTAATGTATCGAAAATTATTAACATCGAAAATTTCTTTTGAATTCTACAATCAGAACTCTGAAAATTCGATTTTCTTTTATTATTAAAAGTAGCTTTCAATTGAATTGACGATATTTTGTTATTAAAAGTAACTTTCAATGGAATTGACGATTTTTTGTTATTAAAAATAACTCTCAATTGAAATGACGATTTTTTTGTTGTTAAAAATAACTTTCAGTTGATTAAAAAAATTTTTGTCAATAAAAGTAACTTTCATTTATGTCATTCCAAAGAGGGAGCAACGCTGTTTTTAGCAAAATTTTATTTATGTCTTTGTTCCGGTCAACATTCCATCAATTTTTCGATGATACTAATACATTAAAGGACTAGAAATTAAACGGATTTATTTAAGAAAAAATCTCTACTTTTCAAGGTCAGAAAAAAAGAATTCTTAGTGAACGTAAAGCATTAGCATGTTATTTGATTTTAGAATGTTTACAAAAAATGAATCAGGTGGAGGACAGTAACCTTTTGCAATCGAATGTCTTCCTTCAACACCATTAATAATGGAACCTCATTATGATATTATAATTTTTTTAAAGTTTTAATTGTTAAAAATACCTATAGAATGATAAAAAGATAAAGATTCGTTTTTCAGGGAAACTCAAACTGAAATAATTATATGTATTAATTTTTTGGTGTAATAAACAAATACATTTATTAAGTGAATAACTATGCATTGAAATACTTTACCGAGTGAAAAGGGGTTAACAATTCAACATGGATTATAATCTTTTCAGTTTACTTAGTATAAAATTAATAATTGCGTCTTTCTTCTTTTTCTTTCAAATTTTTGAAGCAATATTTTGTAATGTGTTGTTTAATCATTACATTTCACTTCAAAACAAAAAGATATAAAAAATACACCCGTATTTTATTCAATATTAAATTATTTTGATAAATTTTGTCTAATATACTCTACCCATAAATGCTAAATTATTTAAATTTTGTAATGTGTTATGTTAACCATAACATTTCACTTCAAAACAGAAAAATACTAAAATTGTAGAAGCATTTTATTTATTATTAAATTATATTGATAACTTTAGTCAAATAAACTGTATCCATAAATGCTGAATTATTTAATTACAATTTATTTGAAAATAATAAACTTTTACTGGCATATAGAAACAGAAATACTTAATTAAAATTTCTATAACTAGTTCGTCAATACTATCGAAAAAACTGTACAGCGAATGTAATTTAAAAACTTCATATGGATTTGAACTTTCTATGTACAGCCACTATACAGGTATGCATGAAATATCGTACAATGTATACTTAAAAAGTATGTTTTGAAATTCAGCATAAATTACTCTTTGTGTAAAGTGACAGGAGCTATTAAGAAACTTAAGCACGAATCTTAACGTACATTCAAGTTAGCCTGAAATTCTGTTAGAAAAGGAAGAGGAGCTATCGAAAAAAAAGTAAGTAAACAAAAAGTTGGAGTTTTGCTTCCGAGTTGATCAGGTACGTGAAAGCATAACTTCTCCCAAAGCCATGGAAGCTTTTGTGCAGATGATGGATCCTGAACAATAATGGAAAACTTCCAATCGCTGAAGATGCGATTTAAACCCTATTGGTTAGCTGGAAAAGCCAAGTGAATATTTAAATTCCTTACATCAAGCATCGCGACCTGAAGGGAAACTCTATCCAAAGAGGTTCTTATTTCCCAGCAATCATTAAAATTCCCCTTTGCCCGTGTCTCCTGATTTGCATATTCAAGAACAAAGGCGGGTTAAGTAGACAGCTGGGAGTAAAAGACTTAGATCCGACCCTTTCAGCAGCAGCTTTCATTTGTAGCTCTGGAATTCGACTAAAGCTGCAGCTTACTTTTATCTTTTCTTCTTCTGCTTCTTTTTTTCACATTGCACATCCGCAAGTCCTCTCCCCAGAGAGATTTATGCAGTACTTTAAGAAAAGAAGAATGGAATATTCTAGCTTTACAACGGGTTTCAGTTTTGTTTGGCATTTTAAGGATGACTTGCTTGTCTTTATCCTTGGGGAAAAGTTGGTGCAGTACCCCTTTCCGGAAAGAGGGTGTAATTTGGGCTCATTTCTAGAAGAAAATATTGAAATTATTTTAATAAAATATTCCGTCTAAAACTTGGAATTAGGATGAGTCAAGTCTATCTTTTGGAATGCTTCTGAAGAACTATTTATTTGGGAAGCATGTTTCGCAGTCAACATGAAGAAGTAATAAGAAAGTTGCTTTCAGAAAAATTATTTTCGTCGGGAAATTTACTTTTAATTTTGATAGGCTTGCATTTAGGTACTTTTAGAAATTAGTAGCTTAGGTAGTAAATAATTGGACAAAATATTTAGTACTTAAAAGAATGAGATGCAAATGCTTTATAAATAAAGATAAAAACGAAAAAGTTTGTTTAAATACATCGTCTTTCCTTTAATAAATTTATGTTTAATTTTAGAATTCGAAATAGCAATAATTAATAATCAAAATATGATGATATAATCAATTAAGAAGAGGAAAAGAAAAAATCTTATTCTTTTTTTGAATTTAGGTTTAAACTAGTAGACATAGACTTTGATGTTTTATAAAAGAGGCAAATAACTTGTTTTTATATTGAATAATTAAATATGATGGAATCAGCAATCAAAATTAAATAATGGATTGGTTTAATTAAATAATTTTGACTTAGTTGCTCCGGATTAACCTTTTTTAACTAACTTTTTTTGAAATTATAATGAAGGTGAAAAAGTTTATCCTGAATGGAATTTACACTGAGAATTTTTTTGCGTTGACTTTTTATCGAAATTATAGGCATTCTGAAAAATAAACACCAAGATAATTTTAAGGCGACCAGGGACCTTTAAAATTATTTTTGGTACTTTTCACCTTAGCTATTCGAAATTTTACAGGCATTAAGAGTAACCTAAGAGGAGATGATGCACAAAATTTTAAAGCATTGTAGTAATTTATTTATGAGTTAGGGGGGGGGGGTAGTATAATATAATATTAGCGATAAATAACATTAATGAAAAATGTTCCAGGAGCTCCAAATTTGTTCGAAAGCACACCAATTTTTATTCTTACTTACTTTAACCCTTTTGAAACAAAAGTTGGGATTAATCTTGAAGTTTGAGTACGAAATATCAAAATTAACCAATATAATAAGTTAAAACTACTGATTTTTTTTTTGAAGTTTAAGTAGTTGTGAGTTATTACATAGGTTAAGTTTGATATTTCGTACTCAAGCTTCAAGATTAATCTCAACTTTTGTTTCAAAAGGGTTAGAGTAAGTAAGAATAAAAATTGCAGTGCTTTCGAGCAAATTTGGAGTTCCTGGTACATTTTTCATTAACATTATTTATCTCTAATATTATATTATATTACCTCCTAACTCATAAATAAATTAATACAATGTTTTAAAATTTTGTGTGTCATCTCCTCTAAGGTTACTCTTAATGCCCGTACAATTTTAAATTGATAAGGTGAAAAGTACAAAAAATAATTTTAAAGGTCCCTGGTCGCCATAAAGAAAAAATAATTCTAGTTATTTAAGAAGCGAGATATAAAATTCAATTTGTTTGCTTAAAATTCAATGCCTATATTTTCATTATTGGGCCTTTATTTATAATTTAAATAATATTTTATATTTTAAATAAATATCGGCACTTGCATAAAGAAAGTAATTTTATTTTTTATGTCAGTACCTCTACAAAATTAATTCTTGTTTATTTTGTCAGAGGAGCTTGTTCCCACAATGCGTTAATTAGCAAACCATCGATTCGTGAAAACTAAGCGGTATTTAATACTCTCTTCATTATGGTTTAAAAAAGGATCCAAAGCAGCCATTGTTGGTTGATTTTAGACATTCTAGTACTTAATAAAAGACGCTTTTTAAGTATTGCTATACAAGCAGGAATTTTGCGGTTGAACAGTTGTCACAAGTCATCTCAGGTAAAAAAAAAAGCTGACGTTCGTACCAGTGTTTGAGTAAACTGTGTCAGATTTCAAAGGTATGTCTATATGTAAAGGTAAGTTTGTCACTCTGACTCAATGATGTTCCTGAGACTGTCTAAAAATAACTTTCTGAGTCACTACGAAGGAAACAACAATGAGGTAGGTATTTTTATCTTCAAGAGAAAGCAGCGATAGATTCCTTCAATATTTACTTTTTTTAAAATTATGTAACGATCTTTTATCTTTCTAGACAAAGAGAGCAATGCCATATCTATTATTAGAAAATGAAAATTAATACCAATATTATAGCATTGTTACTCTATCCATAAAATTCATAAAAAATCATAACTACTTTTGTTTTTATTACGACATCATAAATATATTACTATATGTATAGGAACGAAATTATTTAAAAATAGACCAAATTAGTTGATATAAAATTTTCTTAAAATATTTATTATTTATATTTAAAGGAATGCGTTGTATCAATAAAGCTCTACATAATATCAAAATTTATAACGTTGAAATGTTAAAAAATTCTTTAATTTTTTTACTAAATATTTTTCATTGTAATAAATAAATTTCATTGTAATAGAGCAATTTTTTTCACTACTCCTTTGATAGACATAGTGACTTTGAAGGCCACCTTTTCTAAAATTCTTAATAAGTAAAGATCGGAAAATTTTATTTTCAAGAGAATAAGAAACAGCTTAGTACAACTTCTTTTTTAAATCATAAATATTTTTATGGGAAATTTTAAAATGTAATCTGGTTCAAATATAATTTTTCTTGCCTCCTCATTAAAAATCAGCAATTTTATTTAAATATTTGCTATAAAATGTATGACCTGGTGTATTTTTGAAATTTTTGAAATCTTATTTAATTTGATGCTTTTTTCTTAGATATTTTATTAATATAGAAGGAAAATTCAACATACACTCATAGTTTCTTAGGATATAATAAATAATTACATTAAAAATCAATAAAATGAGAATAAAGGATATTTTTAAAAAGCTTAAAGAATATCAAGACAATAATCAGCAAAAAATAATTTTTAAAAACACGCAACTTATATTTTCTTTTTATTACTTAAAAGCTAAATATTGAAATTCTTTTAGTGTTATTGTAAGGTGTATATATATATATATATATATATATATATACCTTAAAAATGAAGTCCTTAGGATATATATATATATATATATATATATATATATATATATATATATTTCTGCCAGTGCTTCTTTCTAATGCACCCCATCACTTAATAAATTCATTGACAGGAATAAAAAGAACTAAATTTTACGTATATATGTATATAGATAAAGATATTTCAATTCATATTTTTTTAAAAACTCACTAAAATTTCTTGAATTTATCATTAAGAAACTTTCACGTTAATTAATATTTTAATTAAAGATTTCACTTAAAGAAAGTACTTAAAGGATAATTTCAAATTGTTTTTAAATTTCATTTTGTGATAACCTATAGAAACCAATTTCCCGCTAAATTCAAAATGTATCAAAAAGCATAAACTTTTCAAGAAAACAAAGAATTTGAAATCGAGATGGTACGCTAAATGATTCCAAACACATTATTCCAAAAAAATGAGGTCCTTAGGATTTATGCGTTCGAAGTTTCTTAAAGAAAGAGCGCTTGTTACGTAATGCTCATTAAAATGGGGGGATGGAGAGGGGGGTAGAGAGGGAAACATTCATTTCTTCGATATTAAACTTTTAGTGACGAAAAGAGTGAAGGCAAAGTAAAACCTGCTCGTCCATCATCTGAATAAAAAACTCAATTATTTGCATGAGAAAGTTATTAAATCAAATATTAAAACCTGAAGGAAATGCGTCTCTATATATAAGCAGTAAATTATAAATGAAGCGAATATTTTCTAAAGAGCTCTCCGACTCTTTTTCCGCCAGTGCTTCTTTCTAACGCACCCCATCAGTTAATAAATTCATTGACAGGAATAAAACGAACTAAATGTCACGTAGATTGATATGTATTTCTGAAGCACATCACATTTTTTCTCCTTTCCTTTTGCTTCTGATGTGCTCCTCTTTATTTGATTTGCACAAGAAGCATAAAAAATATCTATCTCCAAATTTACATTTTAAACATATTAAACACAGTAATCCAAATATGACTGTGGTCCATTTGGGGAAGCTCCGAGCGCCGAGGACTATGCATAAAACATGCCTAAGGGAAGAAAAGGGGACACAGAATTATCTGAGAATAGAAGATGTAGGTATTAGACTGATATATGCACGCAAGAAGTCGCATTGCATCGAGAAGTGAAAGGAAAAGAAGGGGGAAGCAGCGTGCGTCAAATGATGTGGATTCACCGTTTTTGCTGATTCCATTTTCTGCATTTGGAACAAAAACTTGCTGGGATGATTTATATTTGATAAGACACGCTGGATTTACTTTCCTTTTATTTATTTATTTACATTTCGAGTTTTTTTTTTAGCCTGAGTGTGTGTTTGTGTACACCAAGCCCCCCGCCTCCATCCATCCCCTCTTGTCGAGAATTTTCGATCTTAGTTATAATATTATCTGGCCGGTTTCCAGGTTATTCAAATTTGGCGTGTTACGCTATGATGAATAGAGAGTCCATTCTTCAATTTCAAGCTCTGTGTTTCAAATGCAAATCAGGCGGGTTGGTATTTGAATACGGCACACGCACTTTGTTTACGATTCACTGGTTCATCGCTGTCCGAGACGATTTTCCCTATCTCCGACTAACGTTTTAACATTCGGAAGACAATCTTCCCCTTCAAATGTGCCGCATAAGATTTGCTTCTCAGTTGAAAGCAAGCCACAGAACCCGGTTTCTTGCATCCGAATAGAAAAATATTTTGCCAGAAAACGCGAATAAAATTCTCGAAATTTGTCTCACACAGGATGGAATTTTAACACAAGGAAAAAATATCGTTTTTTTTCTGCACACGCAAAGCAGAGAGTGTGCATGGGTCGAAATTGCATGTGGTTACCATATCTATATCTGTAACTTTATCTCCTGGCTTAGATCAGAGATTTCTAAATTATACTAGAATCTCAATCCCACATGTAATGCTTGGATGATTGTCAGAAAGCTCTCGTGCTAAAATTTTTTTAAAAATCCAGAAGCAAGAATAATTAATAAAATCCACTTCATTTTAAGTGTTTCATTTTAGATTGATCATATATTTAAGTAAAATTAACTTTTTTATTTTAAATTACCATCAACTAACCTTTATCTTCAAATTACCATCAGTTAATTTTTATTACCATCAATTAACCTGTATTAGTATTCATTTATGAATATGCACATTTGTATCTCGAGAAAATACTTGAGAAAAATATTATTCAGAAATAGTACAGAATTAAAAGCCTCTGTTGTACGCGAAATACTTCTTTCGGATTATTTCGTAGATTTTATGAAGAACTAAGAAAATTCCTTCATACACATGCACAAAATAAATAAATAAAAATTTTAATGTATCTCATTTAAGACTCTTATAAATATTTTATTCTTTTTTTAAAGCTTTTCTATGTTTTGTAAAAAACTTCATTCTTTTAAATTAAAAAAAGCATTTTAGCTTGGTTTTAATTATGCTTTACTTGAACTAATCTTGTTAGCCTAATACTCAATTCATTTTATGAAGTTTATTCTTTATTTCATTCAATATATAAAAAAATAATATTTTCTAGAATAATCAGTTTCTACTAAATTTGCTAATGGATTACAAGTTAGAATAATTGAAAATTCAAGAGATCTTGTGTATCGCCAATCATATGTAAGTTCTATATTAATTATAATTTCTAACGAAACTTGGTATTAGGAGCAGAGTTGGTATCAGTAACACATGCACATGTGATAGAGTGAAAAAATATTTGCAAGGAGTATCTTGTATTCCCAATTTAATATATAGTATTGTCCGATTACATTTATAGAAATATTCCTGTTATTAAATAATATTAAAAATATTCCAAAATTATTTTTAAAAATACTTTTTCATTGTTTTATAGGTGAGCAACCATCAAAACGAGCAAGGACAGCTTATACTAGTGCCCAGCTAGTGGAACTCGAAAAGGAATTCCACTTCAACCGCTATCTGTGTAGACCCCGCAGGATAGAAATGGCTTCTCTTCTGAATCTAACTGAGCGACAGATCAAAATTTGGTTTCAAAATAGGCGCATGAAATACAAGAAAGAACAAAAATCCAAAGGTATCTATTGCCAAGGCTCGGAGAAAGACATTCCAAACTCTGGTCGAAATATGACTACTTCTTCTCCTCTAACTAATTCACCGACATCTCCCGTAACAGCATCGAATCCCAGTTGCAATCTTTCCCATTCTGGAGGACAGGCAATCGTAAGTGAGTGTAACAACACCCAATCTCTGTCAAATTACGGGATGCAGTCTTCACCCAGTTCAAATAATAGTTTGAGCTCTTGTTCTATCAGGGCCCATTCCGATCCGATTTTGAGTCCACCTAATAAAATGCCCGTTTCGCATCCGTCCGCATACCCCATTTCCAATGGAAACAAGATGTACATTTCTCCAAATACTTCTCGAAATCTTCAGTACCCAAATGCATTTCCAGATGCAACTCTGTTTCCTCATCGCCATCAACAGCAGGACGTTTCTTATGCTCAAAATGAAACCGACAAGAAGAACCTGATGCGTTCTCCGTCTGCCTCGTCCACGCCATCCCAATGCGTTTCCACTCCTCCGTCACCATCTTCACCTTTTCAACTCAACTTCTGTCAACCACCCATGGTGGACCCAGCTTTAAATTCGCCGTGTCCTTCAGACCTCGAATGCTCAAAAAACAACGCTTTTTATTACAACTCCAATGTAGCATCAAGATTTGTTGTCCAGTCTCATCCAACATGGGATCCTAGCAACGTTCATATGCCATTTCAAAACAACATACAAAGTTCCATGGGACTTTTTTGCACAGCTGTGGATTACACGACGCCTAACAATGTCCGTGCAATTGTCAACAATTCCAGCTACCAACCCCAGTTGCATCCTACATCTTACTACTATCCCCATCCACAGCCAACTCTTGGAAGTGGACAGTTACCACACGAATGGCTAGTTTCTTCTCAAGATTCGAACAGAACCTCCAAGTATTCATTCCCTCCTTCACCTCCAAAACTTGCCCATTTATGAGAACAATAAAGCAATCTGAAATCAAAAAGGCCAGGTACATCGAATGAAAATTACATTTTATTCTTCCACAAACCGATGAAAAAATTTCTATTCAATTTTTAAATTTGTTTTTATCCATCTGTTATCTTAACGCCATATGCATGGCTTCTGCTGAAACTAAGCATTGTTGGTGGTTAAGTGCTTCGATAAAAAGTTCTTTATATATAAGTTATGCTATAGGATGCTGGGCTTCAGAAACTATTCATTTCCAGATGTTTCAGTATCTGAGTATTTGGCTTTGATAATAATGAATGTCTTATCCTGAATCAGTCGGAAATATGACCATGAAATAATATTACTTGACGATGAAGCAAATTCCTATTTTAATTATCTTAAAATTTCTTATATTGATTTTCCCGGGTTAAAAAACAATCAAAGATTTCATCAGTCATAAGTTATTTCGTCGGGATATTAAACGATATTGCAAAAAGGAATGCTTCTGCATTTGATATTAGAATAAGTTTATCTTAAAGCCTTACCTTTTTTAAGTAATCTTAAAAAAATAAAAATTCATTGACATTTCCTTTTTTAGCGTTTATATATCTCCATAGTTTGGGAAAATTAGGATACTGAAAGGGATAGTCGTTATTTCTGTATCAAATAGAATGAAGATTAGCTTAGCTTTAAGGCATAAAGAAGGGATTCAACCATAACGAAAAGTGCTAAATTTCTTGGGTCGAAAAGCAGTCGGAAAAAAACAAATTGAAGCATTTTGTTTTAATTAATTATATTAAGAAGAGAATACCTAGCAAAATTTATGACAAAATTTATTTTAATAAAATTTCAAAGGTATAAAGATTTTTTAAACTATGCAAATCTTTTTTGAGCAACCCCAGGAGGATTAAAAGGGAAGAAGAGAGAGGAAAAGAAAGATTAATTGGGGAAAAGGGGAAGAAGAGAGTGAAAAGAAAGGAAAACCTATACAATTCGAAAGGAATTCTTGCCTAATTATTATATTTATATAGCTTAGGTCAAAATCGTTTCTGCATGAAATCAAGTAAATTTCGAATAATTTCTATTATATTGATTTTTTTAGAGTTAAGAGAAGAAAATCACAAATGATTAATTTTTTCTGTATAAATTCTTTAGAAAGTATATTTTTTATTTCATGTATTATATCCTTCAATTATTCACTTACAATTAATCGATTGTATAGATATTACTATGAAGAGATGAATATCCCAAAGGGGTCCTTGTGTAATCTTATGGTAATAAGCAAAAAACTATTATATTTGCACAGTTTTCCTTATCAAAATATATAAAATATATTTGTAGTTTTCTATGTGATTGGAAATATTATTGTGGTTTTTCATATAAATAATGTGTGCCACAGTGAAACTCTTTAAATTCATATTACTATGTCCAAAGAGAAATATAAAGTGATATATTTATATATTCTGCATATTTTATAATGTGCTTGTATTATTCTAGCTCCGAAAAGTTATTAAACTAAGGGCTCAGGTTAAATTTCAGGTGCAATTGGTGTACAGAGAGAAAGTTCTCTTAATATCGATTTCTTTCTAATTTTGCTACTATAATAAAAATTGTTCTTATCCCTTTGTGATTTTCTTTGTCATGAAACAAATATATAATCAACCATATAATTTAATATTTTCAAATGTTTTGGACTGGAAAGGGTGTTATTCCTAGTTTTTTAATGAATTCATTATGAATTTGAATTCTTAGAAAAAGACGTGGCTTCTTTTTATTGAACACTATTTATATATATAAAAACACTGTTATATGTTGTCATATGATTTCTGCCTGCGTCTTGGCACAGAAGTAGCTTGTCTTTCTCGTGAACTAGGAGTCCAGGGTTCGAGTCCTTGTTAGGTCATGGTTGTTCTTCTGTGTACTATCTGTGAAGTGGATGAATGTGACCCCCTTAAAAAAGGGGTTATGCAGGCAATTTGTGCTGAGTGAGTAGCTAAGTCGCTAAGTAGCTATAGGCCCCAGTTGGTGCTACTTCATGAACAAGAGACACTTATTCGGCTTAAAATCGCTGCTGTTCGTCACCACACTTGTCTATGGCAAGTGCCATTAATATCAACAACATTATTTCTTCCAAAAAAATAATGATTCCGTTTTGTACAAATATATGTTTAAAAAATTCATACTTCGAATAAACAGAACCTTGAGACAACAATAAGGAGATAAATATTTCTTGAGGGTATTTTTATTCTGTTATTTGACGTATTTCGTAATCAGCAACTTAGTTTTCTAAAAATACCTTAGTTTTATGTTAAATAATTAAATCCGGGCTGGATAATTAAACCCAAAGCTTGGGAAGAGTGGGAAAAACTTGCGACATTTAGGACTTTTTTTTATGAATAGGAAAATGATAATGACTATGGCAATCTTAATGTTTTCTCCTTCAAATTTTACAACTTTCCTCTGTTATTGTTTTCACTGTTTGCAAGATAATTTTTCTCTAAACAGATGACGCTAAACATTTTCTGAACACGATTTTAAAATAAAATCTCTAGCACCAAGATCTGAACATTAAGAGCTTCTGTGAACAGTCTGAACGATAGCATATGATTTATCAGTAAATTTCTTCAACAGACAAAACTTTCGCAGCCATTCGAGCGTAATTTCACATTACGAAGATATAGATATATAAATTTAAAAACACTATTTTTCTAATTTCGTATAAATTTCGGAAATATTCGCAAATGCTCTTAGATTTTTAAGATTTAAAGTAATAAATAATTAATAAGGAGAGCGACTGATACAGTTATGTTAAACTTTTTAAAAATGATTTTCTTGTGAAATATTTTGATTTTTAAATCTACATGATATTTATTTCAAGGTATAAATGCTATGAATTTTCATCTATGTTTAAGTAAAACATGGAGATTTTACAGCTAATTTATTTTTACATTCTCAAAGAATTTCGTAGTTTCTTTTACATTATATATTAACCAGTAAACTTTTATTATCTTGAAGCAGATAGTGATAATGTGTAGAAAGTTATCACACACATGATTATAAGTAACGAAACTGAATAATTAGATCACTTGAATTTATAAAACTTTGAGATGAATAACGTGTATCAAAACATTGTATTAGAAAATGTTTCCGAGAGGATATTTAGACGCCACAAAATAATGTTGATACGAATGCTTTTAAAATAATTCTCTTAGATCATCATGAAAATATCTATTTTAAGTTTCTGAAATAAATCAATGGAAATTGTCTCTCTTAAAATGCTCGCATTTGTCTATACCACATATTCTCCTCGAAAAATAGTTAAGAAATTACCTAATAGCGTACAATCTTTCGAGGAATTTTGGTGATAAATCGGCAGGATGTGGTTTATAAAAAAGTAATAGAAAACCACTATATATTTGCACATACTTTTATGATCGATTGAAGCTGAAATTTGACACAGGGAAACAATTGAAGCGACAGGATCACATACCAAATTTTATATATTTAAGTCATTACATTTTATTAATGTTTACATGTTTGCAAAAGTATAGATCTACAGACGGTGTATTTTTTGATATATGTGATTCAAAATTTTACAAGGAACTACACTTCAAATGCTAAAACTATGAACCAAACTTCATATCCCGAATCATTATGTTTTTAAATTATCTCATTTATATGCTTATCAAAACATAACTGCACACAGACACACGTAGACAAATAGACGGTTAACTTCTAGACGGATTTAGTTCTAAATTAATGCATATCTACAATTTAGATGGTAAATCTGTGCACTAGTTTTATTAATATAAATCTCATCGTTCTGTAGTTATAGTACTAACTTATATTCAGATGGCTCAATAGATTTCCTCTGAATAAATTTCGCTCAAAATTCGATAAAAATAATCGAATTTGGTGTTAAAACCAGGCTCTAAGTTCCATTGGCTCAGTTCAAACAGCTTTTGAGTTATCGCGTTCACAGATAGACAAATAGACAGACATAATTCCAAAAATGTGTTTTTCGGACTCAAGGAAGTATGAAATGCGGAGATTTTTCAAAATCTTGAGTTCAAAATTTTCAAAAAATTACAATAAAATTACAATATCAAAAAATTACAATACAATTTTTCTTCGTATACAAGGAAGTAAAAAATAATGTAGTGTATTAAGTACACAGTCACAATAAAATTTTGAAAATAATTCGATGTTTTCAGATAGTATTATATTATTAGATATCTTCAAATCTAACTATATTTCAAACTGATTAAGCAAGAAAGAAATTTTTTCGAGGTTCTTCCGTTACTGATCACTGCATAGTGCATATTCTTATGTAGCGCAAAATAGAAAAATAAAAAAAAAATGAAAACAGTTTTCCTCGACAAAATTCAAATTTTTTTCAAATATGTAAATGCAAATTGGAAAAACATCCAAAAAAGTTATCCTTCTTAAATTTTCCCAAAAATAGGTTCAAAATAAATTTTATTTCAAATATAAAACCTCTTTTTCATAAACTATTCTTCTCATATATTAGATCTTTTTTATCTCGGTTATTCTCATGTAAAGAACCAAGAAAAGGTATCAAATTACCATAAAAATTATGAGATTGAAGAAAAGAAAAGTATCAAAATTTCATGAAAATTATGGTAACATTTATTACAGATAGCTAATGTTCAAAATTATTGGACAGTGTTTTTAATGCGTTCCTATTTGCAACTTTTATGGCATATTAAAATACCCATATCTTAAATACGACATGCAGAACTAATTGTTTTTTTTAGTATTATGACATACTTTTTCTCTTTTTCCAATTCATATTAACTTTTTTTCCCTCTTCAAACTCTAAAAGTAGGTGTATTTCCCTTTTGAAGGCCACAACGTTGCTTGCATACTTGCTTGCTCGACAGGAATCCCAAGAATGTTCGTGCATTCCACTTCGATGCGTACGAGCTGTCGCAAGCTGTTCCGATGTGGACAAGAGTTTCGAAACGATCTTATTTTAACAGAACTGCTTAAGGAAAAATAACCTCTCTCTTCCTACTGGACAATTTCATTGTTTCCTTGATTAGTTTTTTTATTCTTCGATAACAGAAGAAAACAATAAAAGTGAAATTATGGAACAATTAACACACATACACAGAAATATACACTTTTTAAGAGAAAAAAATTCCGAATAAAGAATCGTAAAGGAATTTAAGTTCACACAACTAATTCAGCCTGGACATTTTCGCCAGTATTTAAGAAATAATAATTCGAATCTAAAAATAATATCTTCTCCACTATTTAAGAAATAATAATTCAAATCTAAAAATAGCATCTTCTTTAGTACTTAAGAAAAAATAATTCGAATCTAAAAATAATATCTTCTTCAGTATTTAAGAAATAATAATTCGAATCTAAAAATAATTTCTCCACTATTTAAGATATAATAATTCGAATCTAAAAATAATATCTTCTTCAGTATTTAAAAAATAATAATTTGAATCTAAAAATAATTTCTCCACTATTTAAGAAATAATAATTCGAATCTAAAAATAATATCTTCCCCAGTATTTAAGAAATAATAATTGGAATAAAAAAATAATATATTCTCCTGACATATTAGTATTTATAATCAAAGTTAATTACAAAAGAAATTTTTGATATTAAATGTAATTCATTAAAATTGAAAATATCTAAAAGAGGATTAAGACATGTTCAGTAAATATGGATTTTTTTTTAAGAATTACAAAAGAGAGAACTCTTTTTTTTAATTATGAAGAATACTGAAAGTATACTGCACCTCGTGAAACATGAGATAGAAAACACACATACTTGTATTTTCAAGCAGAAATTAATGTTGATATTATTAAATGAAAGTTTATACTTTTAACACTGAAAGGAGTTTTCATTAAGACTAAAAAATAATTCAAATTCCAAAATTAAAAGAGATAAAAGATCAGGTGATAAGTTTCAAATTGAATAAACTAATAAATATAAAAATATAAAATTTCAAATTTTTATGCGTCACATAGCAAACTGACATAAATAAACTTTACTGATTAGCACTTATTTTTTAACATGAAATATTTAATAGGGGACATTATTTTTATTTATGTTATCTAATGAAAGTTAAGGAAAGCTATATCATTTCTTTTATTCTTCGACTAATTAAAGAAATATGTTGAAGAATTTTGGCTCTAAAACATTTACCTATTGATACAGGAGTGTTTGGATGAAAGAAATTTTTTAAAAAATGGCTTCGCTTTTTATGGCAATATACTATTATTAAATATACTTAATAAATAAAATTTGACAAAAATAACTAAAAAATTAAATTGTCTAAATTTTTATTAAGAATTTAATTTTTTAAAGTTAACTATACATAAAAAAATTAAAGAGGTGGGGATATAAATTTAACTAAATAATAGAAGCACGCATTATGTTTCTCCGTATCGAATTCAATCCAGCTAAATCATTATTTCTAAAAGGGAGTAATTTATGATCAATACTAAGAACTAAGTGCAACTGAAATTTGAAAGTTCTATCAGTGTATTCGTTTCTAATAAATGCAACACTCGTCATAAAGTATCTTGTTACTATCACTTTTCTTTTACTTCCGTGTATTTGAAATTTAGAGACAATATTTCAATAGTCAAAAAAATTGAACTCGAGATTTCATGAATCTCCACGTTTTAGACCTTCCTGAGTTCGAAAAAACACAATTTTATAAAATGTCTGTTTGTTTAGGACATAGATAACCGACAATCTCTATAAACTAGGAAGACATTTGTGCACGGTCTTTAAGTCATACCACTGACTTAAAAACCATACAAAGGCACAAGGATAAAAACCGAATGATCGGATTACCGCAAGAGCAACACTGGCGTAGTTTGATCCGTGATTTGTCACCTAAGGGCTATCACCGGCCACGGTATAACCCTCCCTTAAGGAAGTGCGTCCCGTTATCGATGGAAGAAGCCAGGTCCCCCAGTTATTTGCGTAGTTTCCATGATGGAGAGATCCAACCACCATAAGAAGCTCATCCTCTTTTCGAAGTGCCCCACCAAAGGGGATATGTGTACGGTCTTTCAGCCAAACTTATAGATATCTATCAAATTTTGAGCAAAATGCATTCAAATGAAGTTTGTCTGTCTGGTATTCGAATATAAGTTAACACAATAGCTACAAAACTAAGAGTCAGATTGATAAAATTTGGTCTACATATTTAACTTTTATAATGTAGATACTTAAAGAGAGTTAAATTCAATGTTAAATTGTATTTAACATTGAATTTTAATGTTAAATTGTATTTATATACATGCTTCTGTATTATCAGAAACATGTAAATGAGATTACTTAAAAATTCAGAGACATAAGTATATCAAATTTGGTATGTAATTTTATGATTACAAGTGCAGTTCTGTGTCAGACATTTGTTTCAAGTTATGTGGGATAAACGTGTCTGAAGCCCATATTCGATTTTCAAATACTAATAGCTACATGCTAGGTATTATTTGGCAAAACGGTCGCCAAGAATCACTCGACAAAGTCAGTAAAAATGCCAATTCACGCCAAATGCGAATATTTCGTAATTTTTTAATGCCAAGGCCATGCAAGACATTTTCTAGGATACGAGGAAGTTATGGGGAGACTATTCAAGGTGTTTTTATTTTCTACTATAATCTACGTTTACAAAGAAGAACAATTAATAAAAATATTAAGTGAATTCCTACTTAGGTCAGCAAAGAAAAATTATATTTTAATTACTCTTTATTAAATAAGTACAATTAGTATAAATATGCATATACACATGACAGAATCACAATATTAAGTGGCAAAAAAAGAAAGCTAATTTCCTTGAAATTTTCTATTTTTCTTCTCAAATATCTTTCTCGACTCGCAGCTCAATTTTAAGGTTAGGTTGGAGAAGAGTCTAAAATGGATGATAAGCATTTTAAAGAGAGAATTCGAACTTAAAGCTTAAAATTTGTTCCATTTTATCTTTTGAGAAAAATCCTTCATTCTAACAACTCAGCCACAACTGCTCAGGCTCAAATATCATTTGGATAAAACGTATAATTAAAGCAAACATTTTTGAAAAATGATCAAAAAATTATTGCTTTTCGCAAGAATTGAAATTGGGTGAAAAATACAACAGCGTGCAATCTTTGCATTTTACCCATTTACCCATTGAGTTGATTTCAGTTTTCATTACAAACTGCTAAAACTCTATTTAATGTATTAAAAATTAATTAAATTTTATTAATGAATTAATATTTAAAAAAAACTGTTAATTTTAGGATGAGAAACAGAGTATCCGATATAAGATTAAAGTGATATCCGCAACTTGCTACCTTTAGTCAGCTTTGATAATTTGTATACATTTTTTTTCTGTATGTATCAATTTATTCATTGATGATGATTTTTTATCATTTAAACCATTTTCGTCGCTTATACTTAATGTTTAAAACAATTTCGATTGGTTAAAATGTTTTTGTTCCAAGTAGAAAATTTTTCTTATAATTGTTAAAACTGGCTGAAAATTTCAGATGATGCATATGCATACTGTACCACAAAAAGATTATTTAGATTAGTATGACGGCATAAGGGCTTTTCGTTTTGATTTTTGTTAAAAATGGGAAACAGAATATCACTGTTAGTGAATATCTAAGCCTCTATTATTTAATTGACGTTGTTTTGAATTTGATTCGCTGAAAAAATTCAAAATTCAAGATATTTTAGGTCTATTTCAGTATGAATGCAAATTTTATTTTTTTAGCTACTCCATAATATTTAATAACAAATAACAGCGGATACTATTTTTTTCGTCTTAGTTCTATCCTTTCTCTATTCTTTTAAAAATGTACCCCCCAATTTTTTTAATTTTAAAGTTTAAAATAGATTTTTAATTTCAAACGCCGTGAAAAATGAAAAATAATTCCAAATTAACCAGGATAAAAAAAAACTTGGTATTATTTCGGAATATCTTCTAAATATTTATGTGGGGACTTCTCTTAAAATCGGAAAGAGATTCCAGGGAGAAAGAAGCCGAGAGAGAGGAATCATGATGGGAACTGCAACGGCACACCATTTAAGCTTATGTTTTATTCCCACATTCGATAAATCAAACAAAACAGAACAACGGAAAAATCGCGAAAGCACCTACCCCCAAATTTAAATACAGCATTGCAAACAAGTGAGAGAAATTTTTTTTTATTTCCACATTTTTTCCCTTGCCCACAGATAAACACAGACTCCTACTTTTCTTTTCTTTTCATTCTTTCCTTTCTTTCCTTTCCTTTCTCCTTGTTCTCAAACATGCATTCTTTTCTAAATAATAAAAAAGGGGAAGAGAGAGAGAGAGAGAAATAAAAAAAACGAAGGCATATAGTCCAAACAAAGGCAAGAGTGCACATGAGAAAAAGCACATCTGATTTCCAAACCCTCTTTCCTAGCTTTGAGGATATTTTTGAATATCTACATACTTAAATAAATAAGCCAAAGAAAGAAATCTAAGTGAAGTTTGTACACAGGAGTAAATTGCAAAGCTGGTAGCTATTCGCAACAAGGAAACATCATAATGGAAAATGGAAAGTACTACAAAAACGATGTGAAAGAGCTGCGGCTGTGGACTGTAACGCAGAGAATATCTAATCTACTGAAAGGCGCTCTTCAGTTGGTGGAGGCGTGTTTTTTCTCGCACAATTTCGCCCTGGCTTCAAAGAAAAAATTACAGAAAACGAAAAAAATGTGAAAGTATGTAATTATTTAACCAGATTGAGATATTTTGTGAATTAAATTTTCATTCTGTCTAATTTAAGCTAAGCTAACTCCGTTGTAATCAATGACGTATGACCAGCACATCGAATTATAATTTTCAGATGTATGAATCTTTAATGAAATTAAAGAACAATCGATTTCACCCAAAAATCAATGTTCTTAACACAATTGAAACACAAAAATCCTTCGCAGCATGTCCTGTATATTCTTTTCCTTGTTATATACTTTAAAATGTAAAGTTCCAAAAGGGTGAAATGCGAATTCCATTTCCTAATAGTACACACATATTGTATAATATTGTACGATATTAAACCATATTCGTAATATTGTATGGTATTAAACCATATTCGTAATATTATATGGTATTAAACTATATTCGTAATATTGTACAATATTGTACGATATTAAACCATATTCAAATGATTGTACAATATTAAACCATATTCGTAATATTGTACGATATTAAACCATATTCGTAATATTGTACGATATTAAACTATTCGTAATACTGTACGATATTAAACCATATTCGTAATACTGTACGATATTAAACCCTATTCGTAATATTGAACCATATTAAACCATATTCGTAATACTGAACGATATTAAATCACATTCGTAATACTGGACGAT
>JAOUZG010020818.1:2895530-2916861 GCA_026289955.1 Argiope argentata
GATATTAAACCATATTCGTAATATTGTACAATATTAAACCATATTCGTAATATGGCACAATATCGTTGAATATTATAATATGGCACAATATTTTGCAAAATACTTGAAAATATTTAATAAATTTGTAGGTCAAATGTTAAAAGGTACGTAAATAAATTTGTAGGTCAAAAGAGTAATTTAAGTCATATGATAATTCAATGTTCAGAAATCACTCAAAGCGAAACTATTTTTTTACGGGATTCAATTCGAATTCTTCTGAACTTTTACCCCCTCTTCATTGCAGTAAGGTCTAGACTTCTAGAGTGAAAGATCTTTTCTTGAACTTGATTTCGAAGGAGTTCCTCTATGTATGTGGGCTTGGCCACGCGCCGTCGAAGGTCAATCTCTCATACTGATGTGGGGTGAAAATTT
Source organism: Argiope argentata (assembly GCA_026289955.1). NCBI lineage: Eukaryota > Metazoa > Arthropoda > Arachnida > Araneae > Araneidae > Argiope > Argiope argentata. The sequence continues at coordinate 2,895,942 of JAOUZG010020818.1, forward strand.
GGAGAGGTGGGTGGTGGCTCAAGTATCTTAGTTTTCAATATGACATTCGCTTAAAATAATGAGCTCCCTTCCAAAAATATCTCACATGTAGCTTCGAAATAGGGCGTAAACTAAACTATATTCGGTATTCTCAATTTGTAAATGTCTGCGAATGTACTAGATACACAAGAGTTTAACGTTTATGTAACTTTTAGAACATCGATACATCATTGTAACTGACATCTAGTGGATTTTTAAGGGGTTATTAAGGTGTTCTGTTTCGTCATGCCTTAGGCCTTTTGTGTATTGAAAACTCTGACAAAGCCTTTTTTTTTTAAATGAAATATTAGGAGTTTTGACTTTAGATAATGGGTGACCTGGATAAGTATTTTGTCATGGCAAATATTGGCAATCTATATGATCTATAGGGTCAACAAGATTTGCGTAAGGAATTTGAAAGATAACTAATATAAAGAAAATAGAATTTAAATTCCATCTGAATCGACGGTGATGCACTAATTTATTAAAGTATTTACATTTAACCTGAATATTTTGAAAACAGGAAGAACTGCTGGATATTCAAGAAAACATATCTTCTATCCAAGAAATAATAAATTGTTTTGCACATTTTCTTAGAATTTTGTAAAGAAAAACTTTTTCTATTTTTTTCCCAATAACCTTGTACTGTTAATATTATGTTGTTATAATTATTGCGAATGCAATTTTTCATCTTTACCACATTACGGAAAAGAACTTTCATATTTGACTTGAAAAACAGTAAAAATGTTTATTTGTGAAAAATAAATCTAGAATTTACCATCAGAAATAGAGTTTAAAAAATCGTATACATAATGTATGGCCGTAATGCAGAAAAAGATTAGATCATCAAATATTGACAATAAACAATAAACATTCAAAAATTTTCAAACCTAAGGAAGGTTTAATAGAAGCTAATACAGTTTAGTACCGATTCCATTTTAATAGCTATTTTAAAAAAATGAAAAAAATTTCAGAAAACAAATGATTAAAAAAATAAATTTAGAATCATATTCTGAGAAAATTGGTTTACTTTATTTCTTTTTCAGTTAAAATACTTTATTGCATAAAATCCATATTTAATTAAATTTACCATTTAATTAAAGACTGCAAAATGTAATTACAAATGAAATTGTGGTGGATTTTTTGCCGCAAATTATCGACTAAACAAAAAAAAAATGAAATACCAGAATAGAAAAAAAATACCAGATAGCTGTAAATTTACAGTAATATATGCTTCAATTCTACATAATATAGACCGCATAAATGCTCAATTATAAGAAAATTGTATTATAGGTTTGCATTCACCGGTAAGAAGTCTTTGTCATAAAAGGTCATTGATTATTCCATGATGTTGTCCAATTTTCTAATACTGGATAATATTGTGGAAACCTTTTTACAATGTTGTTAGATATTTTGCGTCAATAAGGCTCTTGGTTTATATGACATTAAAAGGAAATATCTGCCAATTTACCGAATTTAAAGAAGTGTAAATATGAACTATTATATATATATACAAAATCTTCAAAAGCACAGTTAAAAAATTTAAAATTTTGAAAACAAAACTATCAAGTTTTTTTTAAACTTAAAAATTGCAAAACTTGATTCTATATAAGTTTTAAAATACATTAAATTCTGATTCACTTCAAAAACACACAATGAAAAGAAAACGCTATTTTCACTTTTATAAATCAATCATTTGCTCTTCTTAGGACAGTTAAAAGTTTATTAGAAAACTGTAAAAGAATGCGATATTGTAAATAATTGATTAAAGTTATCATTAATCAACTAAAATTAAACTTGTAAAATCTGTTATTTTAATTTAAGAAAAAATTGCGTATTCGTAAATGAGTGAAATTTTTTAAATAAAAGTGTAATAAATATATATCGATTTGCTAAGTAATACAAGTAATAATAAAACTAAAGACTATAGGATATAAATCTGAATTAACACTTATTTAAAAACGTGAAAATCTAATACTTTTCGACTTCTTAAAAAATTTATCCAGACTTTATAGGGTCAATTTATATTTTATACGGAGAAAATATTAATATACCAGTTTTTGTACAGTGCTGATTTAACTTCTGAAAAAAGGATGTACTTTGAAACAGAAATCTCTCCATCACCAACAAAATTATGAGCAATTTTTGAAATTTCTTTGCAATTTATTACTTAAATAAATAATTATTTGAGTAATAATCGCACCTGAAAAATGTAATATTACTAAATCAATTCGTAAATTTACATTTCCACTTCAAGCTCTCATGTTCTTTTAAAAAAGGTGTGTGGGGGTGGGGAGATTTTAAATAAGCTGTTTTTCTCATTTAATACGCCCGGCGGGTCAGAAAGCAGCAGAAAGTTTAATTACTGAGTGAAATGAGGAAGATGCGTATGGTGGGGAGTTCGAAAATATATTATTTTCTCCATATTAAGTCCTCCAGTTGAGCAGTCAACTGATTCAAGTCATTTACATGGCGGAATGATGTGCGAAAATTTCATCCAATATTAACGATATACCGGGGGAAATTAACCGTAATCAGATCCATTATGGTAATTGTTAAAACGCAACAGATGTCATGTTTGCGGAAAACGTGAAATATAGTCAAGGAGCGAAACTTCTTGTTTTTCTATTTTGGAAATTTCGCTCCGCGTAATTTTGAGTTATTGCAACAGATGAGTTCGTGTCCCGGGGAACATCTATATTAAAAGGCCCGGCTTTTGTGTCTCATTTTGTAAAAATATCGAACAGCTCTAGTATTAATGATACCTCAACGACTAATATAGCCAGGAATTTCTCACATCTATCATCAATATTCCGTGCAGCCTCTGACTTTTAGCACGAAATTTCAGCATTTTGAAGAGGGGGGAGGGGAAACTAGCAAAAAGAGGAAAGTGGGAAATTTCGTATGTTTTCGCACCGGTTTTCGATCGCTGAAAAACGTCTACGTACTTATTTTAACTTTTTTCTGCCCTTTTTATTTAAATAATGATCTGTTCGGAACTGAATTCAAAAACAAAACCTGTTGTTGGATCTTTTGAAAATAAGTGAGATAATGCAAAGAAGTTCATCTATGAAATGAATTCTTCACAATATATTATCATTGTTTATTTTAAATAGCAAAAAAGATATAACAAAGAGATGTTTTTACATTTTTATGAGGGAAAAAAATGAATAGAATGGATAGACAAAAGAATAATTTAATTATGAATATATGCTTTACAGAAGAATACTGGACAAATAACTTGTTTAATCAATGAAATAACTTAGGATTGAATGTATCGAAAAGATAAAAATATGCTAATTATATTTAGAAACATCACTTATTCAACTTTCCGAATATTTAAGACATGAAAAATTAATTAATCGAAAATTCAATTTCAGAAAACAATATTATACCCCACCCTCAATTTTTTTTATCTAATTGAATCATTTTATTGCTTCTTTTCCTACGTTTTATAAGGAAGTTTGTTAATACTTTGGTTCGCACAAAGCGAAGCATCAATCCATTTAGCAAATAAATGGCATATTTGTATTTGGGAGATTCTTTATTAATTTAAATAATCTTATCTATATGAGAGTATGCCTAATTCTAAATTGAATTTGTTATATTCTACATCAAACAAGAGTTATATGCATTGAAACATGAAAATTCTTTTTTGAACATTGTCTATTTTATTTCACATCAATATTTTTAAATTGCATATAAGCTCCTGCATTTTGAAAGATCTATTTATCGTTTTAGCTATAAGCTAAAATTACCGAATTTTCTAAACATTGTCAGTCTCCATTGCCTCTTTATATAGTATATATATATATATATATATATTTACTTGATGTATTTTTAACATTTTGAAAAGAATTTTCGGAACAATTTAGCTCTTTTAATAAATGAGTCCACATGTAATGATGAACGCATGTAATGGTGAAGGAATCTACTGATGGGATCTTACATTTGATAATGCACAAATTATACAATTGAATGTGTTTTTAAAGGTCTTCCTTATTAAAACATTATGTTTTTTTGTGAGTAACGATAGTTAAAAGATTTCTTATGCGGCCCCAACAACAATTGGGTATAGAAAGTATACATAACTGTATACCCATGAGATACTCGAATTCTCAATGCTCACATATTTCCTGGCTGATATGTTTAGCGTTTTAAACTACGTATTCAACATAACATATCCTATTTATTTACTTATAAAGATGAATTGATGTTATTTCACTTTCCTGTGTCGTTTTAAGACACAATAAATTAATAATATTGTCTCAGATGATTTAAAGCATTTATAATCCCTTCTTGATTAGATTTTATTTAATTAAGCAAACACAGTCATCATTTCTTATCAATAATAATAAAAGAACAAAGAAAGAAATTTGCTTATCATTGTGAATTATAGCTGAAATTCACTCCTCTTTGAGAGATACAGCAAGGATTACAATTCACTATTTCAAGGATAAGTGAAAGTCAATTTCAGAAAGGATATAGCTAGCTTACAAATAAGGATTCTCTCAATTGTTTTGGGAAATGAGTTTAAATTATAACACCATCTCAGTGTTAGAAAAAAACTCGAATTTTTTAATAAGGCAAAGCTATAAGGATAATCATAATAATATATAGATACAATACCGTCTCATAACACCTCGCCTGCAATCAAAAATATATAAACATAATTGGAAGCTACTTGTAAATTTCAAACGCGTTATCGCAAGTAATCACTATGTATTACAATATCCTCCGACTGATGCTTTAAGAATGTATAACTAGCTTACAAATAAGGATTAATGTGTTTCTCTTAAGTCTCTTGTGAAATGAGTTTAAGTTATGACACCATCCCAGTGTTAGAAATTTAAAAAAAAAAAAACTCGAATTTTTTTATAAGACAGAGCAATAAGGATAATAATAATAATATATAGATATAATACCGTCTCATTTCGCTTCGCCTGCAATCAAAAATATATAAGTATGACTGGAAGCGTCTTCATAATTGTAAACGCGTTATCGCAGGTATTTACTACGCACTATAATATCCCCCGACTGATACTTTAAGAATGTATAGCCAAATTACAAATAAGGATTAATGTGTTTCTCTTAACTCTCTTGTGAAATGAGTTTAAATTATGACACCATCCCAGTGATTAGAAATTTAAAAAAAAACCCTTGAATTTTTTTAAAATAAGGCATAGAAATAAGGATAATAACAGTATTTAGATACAATGCCATATGATTTCGCCTGCTATCAAAAATGTATAAACATATTTGGAAGCATCTTCTTTATTGTAAATGCGTTATCACAAGTAATCACTGTGCATTACAGTATGCCCCGACTGGTGATTTAAGAATGCATATCTAGCTTACAAATGAGGATTAATGTATTTCTCTTAATTCTCTTGTGAAATGAAACACCATCGTAGTGGTTAGAATTTTTTTTTAAAAAAAACAAGCCTTGAATTTTTCAATAAGACAGAGCAATTAGGATAATAATAATATATAGGTACAATTCCGTCTAATACCACTTCACCTACTTTCAAAAATATATAAACATACTTGGAAGCATCTTCTTAATTGTAAACGTGTTATAGCAGGTATTCACTACACACTACAATATTCCCCGAGTGATGCTTTAAGAATGTTTCAAGGCTCGTTTTGGGGATGATATGGCCTCCTTACCGATAATGATGAATGCGTCTCGTCCAACTCTCTCGTCCCGTTTTGATAGTTCTCGTGAAATGAGTCACGCATGTGATACCGCGCCAAATACATACTTTAATCCTCGGAGTTCTTTCTATATTACATATATGCATGGTATACAATTTTTCCCTTTTTCTCTGCAAACCACCCACTCCCTGAATAAAGAGAGGAAAAAGTGAGTGGGATGGGAAAAATTTTCATGCATCAGTTCGCTGCTTGCACGCACTTGCAGGGGAGCGAACCTTGTCATTGCCGAACCGAAAAAAAGGAGGGAGGAGGAGAGAAAAAAAAGAAAGAGCCCTATTTGAATGAATTTTGCATTTCTTTCTTCCCATATCTATATAGGTTTCTTCTTTCTCTCTCGCATCTGAAGAGAAATGGACGAAGGGGTGGAGTGAATTGCATAGGATGGGGAGAGGCCGGTACCAAAACCCTTTGGCGAGAGCGTTGTTAGATATTGGTTTTTATTTCCGATTTCAAATGCTAACAAGAAGAATTTCGGCCGGCCTTTCTCTCTCGCAGAAAAAGAAAAGAAAGGGAGAACCGTTTCCAGAAAATGAAAGAAATGAAATGGTCGACGGCAAATATACGAATAAATGAAAAAATTGTGCGCATGTATATCTATATCTATTTCTATATCTATAAGAACAAACGGCTCTACGATTTTTGGACGCTGATCGCAGTGCTGCGGAAGAAAAGAATGAACTGAACTGAGCTGAACTAAAAGAGAAACAGAAAAAAAAAATCCAAGTAAAAACACAAGCAACTGCTTACCATAAAGGGAGCTGAATCCCTGGAAAGAATTAGAAAAAGAAAGTATTTCTTCGTAGCAATGCAAGTGGATTTTTTTTACAATGCTGAATTTAGTATACGTCTCACTACACAAATATACACGCAAAAGAAGAAAAAAATCGTTTTTTTTTGTGTAATAACACTAATCGATTCAAAAGATCTTTCGAATACAGTTATTATCGTATTTAAATGCTAATTCTTTAATATATCCTAAAAATGTTCCAACCACAATAAAATTAATGCAACTTTTCATGAACAGGAAAATTAATGTGAAAAAATAATTCCTCTGTCCCGTAAAGTCTGGTTACAGAAATTCACTGCATATAATAAGATAAGAATAGATATCTTTTCTAATTCTATATGCTGATTTATTGATTAATTGATTAGTTGGATTGATGGATTAGTAAATTGATTGATTGATTGATCGATTGATTAGTTGGAGTATCATGGCGCAAAAGCCAGATTCGAGTATGATACGCCCCTTAAATGAAATTATATAAAGGAAATTCAATCCTTTAAATAAGCCTGGAAACAATTGAATCAAAAGCCTTGGGAAAAAAACTTTTCTTAGTAAAATGCAAGAATGGTAATGTTTAATTAGAGTAGCTTTTACTCTTTTAAACTACTTCCAATGCATTCTGGTTGCCATGTACTTATTCTTCGATATAAATTTTTTCAGATTTATTTCTTTTAGATGGAAAATGATTGCAATCAAATACAGCTAACTTTTGTTAAATTTTAAAATAGCAATATTTTTTAAATACATAGGAATAAGTATTTGAATTGCAATCATGTTTGCATAACTCAGCTCTAAAGGGATAGAGAAAACAACACCCGTAATACTAAGAAAATTTCTTAGTTCTCTCAGTTTTCTGGTCTACCTTCCTATTTGAAACTCTTCTGATTTCTTTACTGCAACAGATGCACCATTTAGTTGCATGATTTTTCTACAAACATGAGGTATTATCAACTGAGGCACAATGAAATAAAGCAACGCTTTTTGCGTTTTGTCTTAAACTGCAATTAGAGATTTGTTATAAGTTTTAAAAATAAAATAAAGTTTTTACCCCTTCTGAATATAATATCTATTTATTCATAAATACTTTTCCATCATAAAGCATCATAACTTAGGATATATTAATACAACATACTCAGAGACAAGGGTTATTAGACCTCTTTCTCCTCTTTTTTTTTCTACATTTTGTTTCATTCTTTCTGGCTACTACCAGTTTTATATAATGATAATTTTTTTTAAAAAAATTGCTGCCCACATGGCTTCAATATCTGTTGTTCAATTTCATATCCGAGGCACAGAAATAGTTATTAACGAAGTTTTAAACTAGGTTGACATGACCACCCCGCAAAACATAGCCCTCGCCAGTAGAAACGTTTTGCAGAATTATAATTGCGATAAGTTTTCAGTATTTTCCGATAACCAAGACCATTGTTTGCTAATTACTACTGATATCTAATGAAAAAAGGAGTTATTGGAAACGAAATTTTCCAGCTGAACTAATTAACGAACGGGGACTATTGCTGGGTGGCCACTAATTTCCCCACACGAATTATTGCTTCCGCCATAGGGTTGAACTAAAACTCAGCAAAATGGGAAAAAGAACACTTATTCTCCGATTGATTGACCAAAACCGAAGACAAAAGAAAATGTAACGAGTCCCCTCCCTTTGAACGGCGCGGGGGAACTCCTAATGACGGCGGATTCGGATTAAAATGAATAAGCCCAGTAAAGAGCGACAAACTTATTATTTTCGTTTGTGCGGATCATTAGTCATCCTACCTTTGTGTTTTTGTTGGAGGAATTCAAGGGGTCTGCTAAAGAGACTTGTTTTGCGAGCCTTCACTCAAAATGTATTTGGCGATGCTATTTGATTTAGAAGGCTCCGATATGGGGTTCTGCTATCGTCCCCCTATTGTCTGTTCACTTCCCCAGTACCTGGACGGAGTCGCCGCAAACAATAAGCAGACTCCATCATCATAATTAACAGTTTCTATTCCAAACTTGTCCGAATTTCCGTTCCGTGTTGTGTATGTATCAATGTAGGTGGAGGGAAATTTTCTGGGTGGATATTCCGGGGAAGATTTTCCGGAAATGCAAGATCTCCGAACAAAGAAAGAAGTGCCGTCTTCTCATCAAGTGACGCATGGAAATGAGAAAGCATAATGAAAAGGAGGAACAGGGGATAGATTAGGGAAAAGCCCTTTCCACACTCCGAGCAAATGATAATTACCTTTGGGATTCTTCCACAATGGCAAAGCATTATTTGCAGTTCCCAATTCACATCCCGCTTAACACACCAACCAACTAGTCCTTCTTATTGGATGTACTTAACGTATTTACATAACACAATGCACAAATAGGATTAAAACCGCTATAGTTAAATAGATTATCATTGCAGGAGAAAATTCTGTAACCTTTCTGGATTTAAATCAAGCGCTAGCGCATCCCCCGGGGAAGACCTTCCAAATCGATGCGTGACTTTTGGATTGAAACTCAAATTTGAGGTACAACCAGAGGAATGGTTTAATTTGCTTAACTATCATAATAGCAGAAAGAAAAAACAACAATCTTTTGAATAAATTATACAGTCGAAGTCGGTTCTAACACATAACATCCGACGGAATTCTTGAAGATATTTGATAAAAATTTACCAAGAGACTTCTCATCTTTCGCGCTTGAAAGCATCTGCTAATATGTTAACTTGTTGAAGAAAGTCAATGGGAAAAGTTCCAATGCTGAAACAAGTGACAATTATGAGTGGATAATTATTTCATTATTTTAGCAACAAACTAATATTTTTAAGTATTTTATATCTCAAAATCGAAAAGTTTCTAACCTCGATAAAAGTTTATATTTGAATTCGACAACTTCAGCCACATTACGGTTTTGAAAGTGAAGTATATTTGTGAAATGACTGTGCTTCATATCACTAAAATTCTATACATACGTACATGATTCCTGTATATATTGTTTATAAATTGACGGGTGCATATGATTCTTGTTACAGCTACTCTATAAAAAATCATTTGTCAAAATTTCTTACTAAATATCAAATGAATACTGCAGTTTTATTGATTTGATCCTTATTGATAATATGTTAACAATACAAATTATCTGCCCTAATAATCTTTTTAACTTCTGCATTATTTTTAGGTTTGTAGTCTATATGAAAAATGCAGATTATTGCTATTTGTAAAGGAATATTTAACCTTTATTTAAGAATTATGTTTACGGCATTCTTCTTGCGTGTACTGGAAAACTAGGGGGGGGGGGGACTGAACAGAGCAAACTTGGCAGTTGTGCAGCATCTGTTATTGAGCCCATTTTTGTTTTATGGAAGATACCAGTTACGAGTACAGCTTGATACAGAGGGGTAGCAATTAATAATTAGTCCTGTCACCCAAATTTACAAATACTCAACACCGATTTCAAATTCAAATGATTTTATCACTAATTAGAGTCAAATATAAATATTTAATGAAATTCATGAAAAAAAGTTTTAAGAAAATATCATTACAATCCAAATACATCATTGATTTACTTATTATAGCTAATATGTGATTATAGTATTTACCTTTTAGATGGCTTTATTCATTTTTCCAGCACTAGTATTTAAAAATGAACTTTTTATTTTATTGTTGATAAAAAAAATTTATTTTACTTTAAGTCCAGGCATGTATTTCAGAAATATCAATCTCAATGCAAAAAACAAAAACAAAACCCGCATTAGTGTATTTTTATCATTTATCCTAAGATTCTTTATTTCCGTAAACAAAAATAAAATAATTAGAGAATACTTATAAAACTTTTATAAACTCCATAATAATCACATCCGTAATAATAAATTATGTAATTATCAGATAATTTTCAAAATATACTAATTATTAGCAATTTTATTATCCTTCTTACTAAATTTTTTTGAAAATGTATTTGGGTGAGCGCATCAAATAAATAAATAATATAAAAATTGTTTTTAAAAAGTTAATTATTTAAGAGGAAAAAATTGCTTCAATAAGTCTTACTGATACAAGGAGATACTTTTTTTTCATTAAGTCAAAGAATTTTAAATTAAAGTTTTGAGCAAAAATAGGATTACTTCGTATTTGAACTTCGTTACATTAATGTGCTCGAAAGGTCTTCAACTATGATTACTTATTTCTAACAAAAGGAAATAATAATCTAGTTTTTTTTGGGGGGGAGAGGGATGTTATAGTTCATTCAAGAGTAATTTATATCAACCATTTATATTACTTTTACACATTTTTAGAATGAAATTCTGCAAGTAATTAGTAAAGAATGATAAAAGAATATGAAATTAAAAATGTTATATGAAACGAATATTTTTTTTGGTTGCCTGAATGTGGAAAAAATGAAAAAGTAGAAATTTAGAAGCAATCTCTACCTTTCATTCACTTAATGGTATACTATCCATTTAAGCATAACTTAAAACAAAAAGAATAATAAAAGGAGGCAAAGTATTTAAAATCCCAGCAAGCCATTAAAAAAATTATTTCAAATGCAAAGATAGAATTTTTCTTTTCATTGGAAATGAACTTTAAGGTCGAAAAACTTTAAGACTAATTCCATTAAAAGTGCGAGGATATGTATATTTTTATATTTTAAAGTGAAAAAGCTAAACCCTCATTAAACTTTGAAGGACTATTTAGCCTTAGAATTCGCTAGAAGGAAGTGTTACGTAATCGGTTTTTGAGTAATTAATTTTAAATTTAAAATTATACTTCAGAGTACTTAAAGTAGAGCCCAATAAGTGACAGAAAAGGAATTGAAATAATTTAATGAGCCTTAGCAGAGAAAACAAGCCTGGTCATTAGATGGGAGATAGGACAAGTTGCTTGATTAACTCCCTCCATACTCAGACAGCGGAATGAAAACGAAATAATGAAACTCGAATAGCTAATTTATTATGGAAAGCACCCCTTCAGAAAGTTTAGTGGCCAGAACATTTCCCCAATTAGTCTGACCCTTAGTCCCGTTTGGAAAACGTAAAGAACTGAGCGGTAATTGACTACTTTGCGGTATTCATCGAGCACAATTCGTGGCTAAATCACTTTCATTTAACTGCCGGGCTTTAAATCTGTGTTCCAGTTTATCACTGTTACTCGGAGAATAAATATTCAGATGCTCTATTCGCCTATTCGTTTGCAATGAAGAAAGTAAAGAAAGTTAGAAATTTATATCCCATTCTATTGAGTTGAAAATTAAACTTTTTAATTGCTGCTTTATTTATCGGGAGCCTGAAATATGCTTGAAAAATTTATATTTCAGTAGCTGCTATTGAAAAGTAACTATGAAACTTTTAAGCGAAACAAGTAATTTAAAAAACAATTTTTTAAACCAATTCCTACTTAGGTTAACAAAGAAATTTTTTATTTTAGTTACTTTTTATTAAATAATTACAATTAATATAAATATGACCGAATCACAATATTAAGTGGAAAAATAGAAAGAAAATTTCCTGGCAATTTTCCATTCTCCTTTCTATACAAAGTGTTCGAACTCGCAACCCAAGGGATGAGAATCTAACACCATACCAATCAGACTATCCCGGCCTAACAATTACAATTATCATAAATAATTGATAAAAAAATAATAATAGCATTGAATTTTCAACGCCAGTAGTAGCAAAACGCAAAATGCGTGATTTTTCTAAACCAGTTGGAGTAACGCAATACATTTCCATTTTTTTTAAAATTTTGTATTATTTGAATTCGAAAATACTTCAATATGAATCGTGAAATATCAATCAATTAACAATGATTAATTTTAAACGCATCAAGCTTTATGAAAATTAACAGAATCGCTTAAAATAATCGGCAGAAAATATGTTAAGCCTAAACTCATTAGTGTGTGTGTGGGGGGGGAAACAACAATACCTGAATTTATTACTTATTTGGCGGCGGGAAAATGAAATTTTTAGTTAGAAACTTAGTTTCTAATTAATTAATGCATAATTTTTAGTAACAGGACATTCCTAAAATTGTATACAGTCTAGTATTTTTTTTATCTCATAAAGTGCTTGTTATAAATATAATTTCCCAAATAAATGCATAATTCTATAGTATATTCTATTGATACATAATGAAATATATATATTTTTATAGTATATTTCATTAGTTCTAGTAAATGTATATTCTTTTAAGGCATGAAGATATACATAGATCTATAAATAAATATGCATTATTTCTAGTTGAAAGAAATTCCCTAAATCTAGTATGGAATCTAGTATTTTCTTATTTTATAAAATGCGAGTTATTTTAAGTGTATTAAAAGTTACAAAGTAATCTAGTTATGAGAAACGGATTAAATGGATTCTAGGAGAGAGAAACCTCAACAACTAAGATGCAATTTAAAAATTCTCGCGAAATAAAATAAAAAATATAGTGAAGAAATTCACGAGATGTATAGTTTTAAATGGAATATGAATCAGTTGGCATATAAGTTTCATTTACTATTTTCACTGGGCATTAGTGAATGGAATGTTTCAAAATAACTTTAAATAACATCTTGCATTTATAAACTTAATAACTTATAAATTCAAGATGTTTCTTAGTAGTTTAATGAGTTAATTCTTTCATAATTTTAAATGGTTGCTTCCATTTAGCATAGCTCGAATAAAAATATCAAAATACACATACGCATATGCAAAGGAACATTAACTCATGCAGCAGATAACTGAATTTCCGCAACAATAAAAGCCGTATTTTTAATTTTTTTTTAAAAAAAAAGATGTTCTTCAAAACTCTGGAAGAATTCTTCCCGTCTTCCTCTTCTTCTTCTTCTTCTTCTTTTTTTTTTTTCGCTGTTACGTCGACAAACATATCAAGCTGCGATAAAATCTGCTCGGTGAAGTCCGTTATTAATTTCAGCAAGGCGCACATTTTTGACAGTCTCGACGAATAAAATTCTTAAAAAGTATGTAAAAGAACAACAAACACACAGAGGGAAAATTAAAAAGTAAAAAAAAAGTAAAATAAAAAAAAGTCGGCAAGACAAAAACTTTTTTTTTCTTTTTCTTTTTTCGGGAAGAGACGAACAAAAATAGATCTTCGGAGGCGCCTAGCCGCGGGATGCTTCGCTCTGTTAATTTCGAAACAAGAGCTCGACCACGTGATGTCCCGTGTTAATAAAAATTTTCCCCTCCCTTCTGAAAACAATAAGGGCCCCTCAGCGTGACATCAGTTGGAGGAGGCGAACGATGAAAAGAAGATCCTCTTAAACAAGAACATCGACAGGAGGAAGAGAAAGTGTGCACTTTTATTAAATGAAAAAGAGGGAAACGAATATTAAAAAATATGATTAAAAATGTTGCCAAGCGGAAAAGAAGAAACTTGTTCTTAATCAACCACCCTTACAGGGAAAAAATGATTTTATTTTTGCTACTATGTATGTTTTTATTATTGGGAAGGCAGGTTTTCAAAAAAAGGAAAATTTTGCTACGAAACAGAAATGATATATATAGCGACAAGGGACTTTCTTTATATGTTCTTTTCAGATTAAAACCGGTTAGTTCAAATTTGAGGATACATCTAACAACTGACATTTCACTTTGTAAAACGAAAAATAATACAAGTTAATTTGTTAAAGGATACATGACACGCAGCTTATCTTATGACCTCCCTTTAACCATGTACTGCAAATATTAAAAATAAAGATCTACATAAATTATTGTATGAAATCAAGAAAAAATAATTCAAAAAATGACTTTTAAGCTTATGACTTAGCGTTCTAATTTAAGCAGGTAATCATATATCGCAATTATGCATGATTCCCTCATGTAACACATGATTCCATACAATTGATTTAAAAACTTAAGATTTAAATGCACAGTTAATGACTAAACAATCAAACTAAATGCATAAGCATTTGTTAATAGTGTAAGAAATCTAGAAAAAATAATATAAAAAAATGTCTTTTAAATTTGTGATTTATCATTCTAATTCAAGCAGGCAATCATATGTTGCAATTATATATGATTCACACTTGTAACACATGATTCCATATAACTGTATTTAAAAGAATTATGCTTTAAATGCACAATTAATGACTATACATTCAAATTAAATGCATAAACAAAGATTTTTGAAGTAAGTGTCCTTATGGATTATTAAATATAAGGGAACTTGGGGCAAGTTAATGAGTGGGAAAGATAAAGATGGACATGGTTTATGTTCAAATTACTCAAACTTCACCATATTACTTGCACTTCAGACTGCTGGGCGCTAAAAAGTTGAAAATTAAAGCTCCTGATTTATTTTTGTTGTTGTTAAATGCTGTTTCTGTATATTGACTAACATATTGTAATACTAAAGTTTACAACTTAAGATACTTATATATTTGGTTTTTATATATGGCAATGTAAAACAAAGAATGTATAGCTCTCTTTAGACAATATATATTTTTATAATCGACATTTATTTGCAGTTCATTCTTTATAATCCAACCAAATATATAAAAATTTTAAATATTTCGAACAGGGGTAAGTTGATTATCTAATAATCTTAACTTAAATATTTCTTCTTGCTTTCTATTTGGCGTTTATAAGCATTTATCACTTTTTTGGGGAAATTTTGTCAGTAAAAATGATTCGTAAATTGATTAAAACATTCAGTAAGTCGTATTTACCTACAGATAATATAAAGTAATATGACGTTTAAATATAATTTTGACTATATATCAATGGCACCAACTGGTTGCGAGTTTGTGAAACAGTAAATCCTGATATTAAAAAATAGAAATTTATGCAAATAAAAGTAATAATAGAACAATAATAATACCGTATTTTCAAAAATTATTTTTAAGGGAATTTATTGTTGCATTGGTTTCTTTCGGACTGGGTATGAAATATTTCTAATGAAATATTTCAAAAATTATTTTTAAGGGAACGTATTGTTGCATTGGTTTCTTTCGGACTGGAAATGAAATATATCTAATCCTTTTTGTTTTTCCACATTTTCCTTTAGAATACCATTAAGAAGTTTAAATATTGCTAGCATTCTTATACTTTTTCCTATCCAGTATAATTTATTATAAAATAATAAATAAGGATCGCATAATAAAAGTAAATATAATGTATAAATAAAATAGAGCATAACAATGGCATCTTCCACATTTTCTTGATTTCAAATACTTGAAAAATGAAACCTTTATTTTAAATAATAAGAAACGTGAAATTTCAGCACTGAACAGAGAAGCTTCCCATTTCATGAAATATATCTCAACAAACTTATTTGAATTTCGGTGTTTTTACCAAATTTAAATTTTTCAACCAAAAAAAAGTGAAACAAGAATTATAAAATTATAAAAATAAATGTCTTCTAGATTAAAAAAGATAGTGAGATTCAATTGAAGTTTTTGAAAATCATTTTTAACAGCTGTGCATATTATGTATATATATATTGTTTTATAATGAATATATTTTGAACTTTTATTTTTAATATAGCGCCGAAAGAACAAAAAAGTTAAAATATTGAATGTTTTCTAAAATTTTATTTGAAGATGGTACAATCTATTTTTAATATAAATTATAGAAAGAAGGGATGTTTGCCTTTTGTCAAGGTCTCAGCCTTGACGTCCGAGAGTCTCGTATTCAAAACTCCATTCTATCGAAAGTTTGGAAAGTATGCTGGTACAATAAATCTGTCGTGGATCAGCTCAGATTCTACCCTATTCTTCTTATCCATTATCCAACCTTTTGCAGCTTCAAAATAATTTGATGAACTTAACTTAATTTGATAATCAAATTAAACAGGCCCATGCAAGAATTTTACCTAGTATCTAACAAATATTTGATTTGTTTTTCATCATTCCCCCCTCCTCCTTATTTTAGGAAGAAAAAGTTTGAAATTGGATAATTCTGATCCAATTGGATAATCAGATAATGCTGACATTTTCGCTTCAAGTTTCCAGAAAATGAAATTTCAAGAAAAGAGAATATAATTCTTATTTTGATGTAATTTTATTCATTTTAGCCAAATCAAAACTAATCAATCGGTTTTTTTTGGAGTCTGATTTATTTTGAATACAAATAATCTTATATGTATTAATTTTTATTAAATAAAAAATTTTAACATTTGGACAAAATAGAAGAGTTATGAATATAATTAGAAATAAAATTCACCACGATCGCATTTTGTAAGAATATTATAAATAATAAGTAGAATAAAATAATTTTTAAGTATGAAAATATTTCAAACCTTGAATTTAACGATTGGAAGAAAAATAAAAAGAATCAACCGTTTAAACTGCTAAAGAAAAAAAACCAACCCATAATCAAGAAATGAAATATTCTCTTGACTTAACACTACGAAGCACAAAAAGTTTTAAAACACGTGGACTAATCATAAAATTACGATTATCAGAAACAATGAAAATTCATAAACACTTTACAAATTGAACAAATAAAGAATAGGAACACTTTTCAACTGAAATTTGTTAAAAAGATGCGAAATGTCAACAACTCCGATTTTACATGTAATCAAGCAATTTTTCAATCTGATGCATCGTTTCTTAGAGAGAGAACATGCAGCTGCTTAATCATTTTGTACACTTAAAAGATTATATAAAAGGTTTCAATAATTCCCTTCAGAGCAATTCTATTCATCTGAGAATTTTTAAAAATAATTCCCCACATAAAATTAAATTGCTGCTCCATTTCAATTAATTTTAGAATTTTAAATATGAAATTTCACACCACATTTGTGTCGTTGCTTTATTTTCATTTAAAAGCAGTATATTGTTTTTTAGAAATTTGTTTCTTTCTATTTTTAAGTGTTAATTAATTTTACATTTTTTTTTTGTATTCTTATATCTCAGGGTCGCCTTTATAGCTATTTTGCCAAGACAGCGTATCCCACACATTAAAATTAATTGGACGGTACTTACGTATTATACCGTCTTCGCCAGCGATCGCCAACGGTTTAGTAACTCATTGGCGACGAATTTAAATTTGGCGATGACATTCAACGGATTACACCATTGCCGGATAGCCATAATTAGCGGTTTAGTAACTCATTGGCGATAAAGTTAGACGGTATAGTACGTAAGTACCAATTGGACTTATAAGCATAACCGTATACATCAGTGTTATTCAGTATCTTTTGAAGCATTCAGAAATAAACATATTTTAACCTTTTTTCCATCTTGAGCGGCATTTACTTTCGTAAGTAAAGTTTCATTTGAATTAAATTATTTAAGTACTTACACATGCAAATACTTCCCTTGATATATTTTTTGATAAGCCTTCTACACAAAAATAGAACAAAATATTTGAAAATTTCAGAAAAATAGGAACTTACTTAGTAAACTTTGTCGTATAAAATTATTAAATAAATGACGAAACCATTTGCCATATATTGATGAAATATAATACTTTTTCGCAAAGGCCAATTAAGTCATTCAGGTTATGAATATATCATATATATATTCTTTAACTGTCAAAAAATGATCTTGTTAATTGTCATTAAGTTAGCATTATTAAGATAATATGGGAGGAAATCTTTTACTTTTAAAGCAACAACTAACATATTGATTAAATCAAAATAAAAATCTCCTTTTATGAATAAAATTAATCAACTATTAATTTAAAAAAATTTTACTATTTGGAATAAAACTGATCGAATTTTTTAAAAAAAGAATGCAGCGGTATCAATAACAGTTAAAAAATAGAAACATTTATCACGCATTCTCTTTTATCCTTATATTGGTGAAACAATCAAAGGGCTCTGCTGCAGAAAAAGACACAGAAATAGTTGCTTTAATGTCCCTATCAATGAAACCATGAAAATTTCCTATCAATGTAAATGGATAATTCAGTGTAAAAATACAACTCAAATCCGTTTGAATAGACATAAGAGAAATGAATCTATAACCGAAGAAAAAATATTGCCCGCTCTTATTGAAATTTTTAACAAATCCTTTTTGAACCTATGGGTTGCAGAAATATAAACAGTTTAAAATCACCAAAAAGTTGAATAAAACGAAGCCACATTATCTAGAAATAAAATAAATAAACGAAGCCACATTTATCTAGTAAATATTACTTAAAATTTGTACAGTGTTTTTGAAAACATTTATTTTATTCTTTCTTTTTTTTGCTTTACGGAATAAATAATACTGAAATTATGTTTGTCTTTTCATAGATAGTTGAATTAAAATATTTGTCTATTTATAAGTTTTATGATTAAATAGCGTATTAATATTTTTATCCATTTCATCCAAATTTCTCTCTGGTTCTTAATTACCTGTAATTTTTTGTATTCCACCTTTTTTGGTTTCATGAAATAAATTTGGAGAAAAATGGCATTATATAGTAGATTTTGAGCGAATCGATCAATTTGAAAATTAACATTATGGATGATGAAAGATATCACCTTTTCCAAAAGAGATTAAACTTCTAGATTAAAAATAATTTACGCTTCCTTTCTGAAAAATAAGTTAATGTCTTCTTACAATAGATTATATTTATGTTTTGTCTTTTCATATTGTTCAAAAATAGATTTTGAAAGATTAGACAAAATTTTGCAAATAAATGTGAATTTAATTTGTAGAATATAATTAGATAAGCTGTTGCTATAGTCCTTAAAATATTAGGGAAAAATAATGGGTAGTATAGAAATAAAATAAAATTTATGTTTTAAACTTGTCATTATATTTTTTATGATTTTTAGAGGGATTACTTTTAAGAAAACCTTTAAAAAATTTGCTTTGTTGTATTATGCAATATTTCACACATTGTCAAGGCTTCAAGGAATTTTAATAACTGCATACCATTATAATTATCGATTTTATTATTTACTCTAAAGTATAATAACACAACATACTAAAAAATATCGATTCATAAATTATATAAGTATCTTAACACGAAAATAAGGTGACACTTTCGTATTAATTTCGCATATTTGATTAAATTCTTCTTGCGTTAAAATTTGGAAACTCATTTTTGAGTTGAGTGCTAATTGTTACACGTCCTTTCGGAACTTTGGCAAGTTAGTTCTTGAAATAGTGAAAAGAAAGACAAAGACAGGGAGAGAGGGAAAAAAATCCCAACAAGTCGGTCGTGCATCTCATTTGAAAGCAAACAATCGTAGGAATTTTTCCTTTTAAAAGTTTAAGGGAGGCAAAAATGAGGGCCGGTCTGCCTGTAAATATTCCCTGATATGGAGATGAAGAGGGTGCGACAGGGAGAGGGGAGCTCTAAGAAATGAGGGGAGGGGCATCGGAGGAGGATGGATTTTGGCCACAGCTGTGATGACGTCAACGAATGAGAAGGGAAGCGCGAGAGAAAGGGGATGCTAAGAGGCAAGAGAAAGATGCTGCAGATAAAATAAAGGAAATAGAACAAGAGAGCTGAGCGGCAAGCTGCTGCAGGTTCGGTTTCAGCTTTCGGCATGGGCTGCTTCGCTGCTAGAACTAGCAACAGTGTTTGGAGTACGTGCATTTTGTGCTAGACAAAAATTCTTCTTTGCTTTTTTGTGCCAAGCATTTTTTGTGCCCCCCTCCCTCCCTCCATCGCCCTCCTCGCCTGACGCCAGATGGCAAGGAAAGCAATGTTGGCACGAAGAAGCTCGGGATATTGGATGGGGACGAGAAGATGAGGATTTTTTGCTCTCTCTTTCTTCTACATTCCTTTTTATCCTTATTTGTCAACTGGAACTGTCACATATTTCGCCATATATCATGGCAAGCTTTTATGAACAAAATTGTCCCTCCTATTTCTATTACCTCATGACAGCTGTCCACCCAGCACACTTACGAAGTAAATACAACTTTTTGTTTTTAACCCGTGTTTTGTAAAATTTTCAGTTTAAATAAATAAAAAAAAGCGAGTGATCGAAGCTAAAGAACTAGAAGAAAGGAAACGATTCGCGCTTATAAAATCGTAACTATCACGATCAGAATCGATATAGTACATTAATATATATGTAATGATATTTTAAAATTAAAATCCTAATTAATTTAACCCTAATTAAATCAAATCCTAATTAATTTCCAAATCTTTATCTTAACTTAGCCCGTAGTAACATCATTCTTAAAAAATATTCTTTTATTTCATGATTCATCCCACTTGTTTAAAGTTAATTCAACAGAAGTTTTATAAAATTGATGAATCAGTTAAAAGTCAGCAAATTCCTACACTCCGAGTGAAGGAATAAAAACTACCCAGCCAAGCGCATTCCTTTAAAAGATACCTTAATTCCTCTGCACGAGATGTACATGTGATTGATATGTGTCAAAAATCTTATTAAAATTTTAACATTATATATCAGTTTCATTAGCTTTTCATCATTCCGTTTTGTGTCGTTCTGTACTGTTCTCGTCGTTTCTGCTTGCACATAAGACGTGCTTTCTGTGATGGAATAAAACCAATTTAATAATACTAAGTGT
>JAOUZG010020818.1:2919483-2962403 GCA_026289955.1 Argiope argentata
TTTATTCAGTCATTTCTTCCTAACTTCTATTTTATTCAGTCATTTCTTCATTATCTCTACTTTACTCAGTCATTTCTTCCTCATCTCAATTTTAATGTTACTTCTTCACTATCTTTACTCTATTCAGTCGCTTTTTTATCATTACTTTATTCGGTCACTTCATCATCACTACTTTTTCAACTAAAGTTAAATTTGAGAGACATTTTAAGACATTTAAAATCATTTGGAATTGGTGAAACGAAATGCCGTCAGCAGGTTGACTCAAAAGATCTCTGAAGCCATTTTGTAAACAAAACGTAATCGTAAGAGAGATTATGTAGAACAATAGTGAGATCACGAACATTTTTTAATCCCTTTATAACTTAGACTATTATAATTAGACTTAAATTATACAAATGTTTTGAAGAAATAATTATAATTTAAAAACGATTCTATAAAAATCGTTGAATCAGTTTGTCTCTTTTTAAAATTGATTTAAATTCTGATTAAAAAATCCCTTTAAATTTAATGATCTACTGTAAACGGGGTGTTTTTTAACCGAAAATTATTTATCAAATAATTTTCGTATTGATTTTTTAAGTTGTGATCAGCGACGAATTTTCTAAGATGGAAAATGGGCCATGTGGGATTTTGAAAAAAAGATGGAGAGTGATAAAATATCTGATCTAAATGGCAACCTAACTCGTCTGGTATATTACATGAAATTCATTTCATTCAAGGTTATTATCAAGACTATCTATATAATGAAGAAATATTGACAAATTGATATTAATTTTTTTTGATATCATGTGTTTAAAAAAACTGCTTTTATGATTGTTTCAATTTAATAATTAATGTCACTAAATAATTGTTACTTAAAATAGAATTTTTAATTTTGATTATTTTCATATAAGAAAAGAATATTATTCATTTTTAATTTGTATCGATTGAGTTTAATTACATTTACATTCCGATTAAAAGCAACATAAGGATTGTTTAGATTCATTGTTCGAAACCTTGGGGAAAAGGTTGCACCCTATTTAAAAGCTCATTGATTCTAAACAAATAATAGTTCGTGATACTTACAAAGGAAATGCAGGAAAAAAGGAAAATAAGTCATATGTCCTTGGAATGTTATTGTTTCTTTTTTTTTTAATTTTATAATACATTATACATAATATTTAATTTTTTGAATTGGTCTTTTGAAAAGTATTATTTATCTATTGATTGATATTGATATTTGACAAAGGTTTAACTAAATGCCATTAATTTCGGCCTCTTCTAAATGAAATAATGTATTGAAGTTTAAATATGTATTTCGTTATTCAGCATGTTTGAATTTGGCAAATGTCATTTAATATTTTGCAAAAAATAAATTATTTGTTTCGTTTCAACAATGGCATAAAAATTTGATATCTTAAATTTTCTTATTACTTTCTTATCGGAAAAGTCCAACTTATTTCAAGAAAAAGGCGATCTTCTAATTGTAAATTAATGTATATTTTGACGTATAAAATCAAACAAATGAAAAACAAAATATTTGTATGCTAATTAATATAA
This sequence comes from Argiope argentata, assembly GCA_026289955.1. Classification (NCBI taxonomy): domain Eukaryota; kingdom Metazoa; phylum Arthropoda; class Arachnida; order Araneae; family Araneidae; genus Argiope; species Argiope argentata. The sequence continues at coordinate 2,921,023 of JAOUZG010020818.1, forward strand.
ATTAATAAAATAAATAATAAGCACAGAAAACAATATTTAATTAAGACTGTTTTTTAAATCCCTTCCTATTAATCAATAATTGCAGAAAGATTTTAAGAATATAACCCTTTCAAGAAAATTTTCAATATATATATATATATATATATATATATATATATATATATATATATACTTGTACATAATTCCTTGAGATATATATCCTTGAACATAATTCCAATATTTTATTTACAAAGAAAGAAAAATTGCAAGAACTTAGCGCGAAAACCAACTAAAGGAAAAGATCAGAATAAAGGCCCCGTTTTTCTCAGAGAACCTGTTTTTTAACACTTTCAACGCTACCGGGGAGATATCTCGTCTTTCAAATTCTTCCAATTAAATTGGAAAAAACTGAGAATAAAATTGGTACCATTCAAAAGATTTTTTTTAAAATTCTAACACATTCATCGCCAAGGATGAATTAGATAAAAAAAACTCCATGAAGAGACAAATATCAAAAATCAGTGGAAGTATATGAAAGACGAGATATCTCATCGGTAGCGTTGGAAGTGTTAAGTAACACACAACGTATGATCTTAAGAATAAAAATAGCCTTTTATTTTTACATTTATTTCAACATCCACTTCATTAATCTGATTTTTTTTTCAAAAACAGTTTTGTTCAAACTGAGACAAAATACGTACAAAAGTGATCAAAAAGTTTTCCCAATACAGATAATGAAATTAAGATATTTCACCTTTGCTTATTCAGATGCAGAAAAGTAGTAAAAAATAATTTCCGGTTCAATAAAATGTTTTAAACTAATAACTTTTTAAATCAATGCTTTTGCAAATTAAAGTTACCAGCTCCAAGGTGGTGACCGTAAATAAGTTTGCAGAGAAGAAAATATTAATTCAACATTTTCAATATTAGTAATTATAAAATGGAAAATATCTGCTAAGATGAAAAAGTTGAATAAAAATTAAATAATATAAAAACTTTAATAAGAGTTAAATAATTGTATTAAATAATTTTTCTTTGATTACGGGGTGAAATTTTTATTTTCTATAATAAACATGTACTTGGAGAAGTAAATATTTTTTAACCAAATTGAATTATAAAACAACTTCTGAGAACGAAAAAGGAACTAGAGTATATTAAAGTTGGAGAAATCTTTATTTAAAGTAATTATTTCAGGAACTTTTATCCACTAGACTCCTTATGCTCCGATTATTTCTGCACAATTTTTTAAAAAAATGCAGAGAAATAAGAATGATTTCTTTCAAATACAGAAAGAGAAGTAAATGTTTTGACCAAGACAAAAATGAATATTAATAATTTATTTTCCCAAAAATTATATATTATGATATTTATTTAAATATCCATTTTATTTTTTCAGTTATTTGATTTAATATTTGTCAGTCTCTTTCTAGATTCATAGACAGCTTTTGATTCGTCCGACTGACTTCCATAAGAAAAAAAATCCATGTATGTAGTATGTCTATTTTCTCAATGAATTGTCGGCTGAGCGTGGCGCCAATGGGGCCCCTTCCCTTCCATTTTAAGCGATCCTTCCTGTTACTAATATACATGGATCCAATTACAACTGCTCCATTATCTGATCCCGTTCCTGGACTGTCATTGGACCGTCATAAATCTATGACAATTCTTTCTTTGCGGCATAGAAAAACTTCCTCATCTTCGGGCTTTCAATTCGGAACCTTTGAGCACAAAGAATACTGAAAGTCAGACCTTTATAACCGAAAAAAATTATATCAGAACTATCTCCCCAATAATATGTAAGCTAAGGATTGGTATAAAACAAAGCACAAATGGCAGCTAATTTGATTTATTTAACGAATGATAACTGTTTTTCTAAAACCAAAAAATTATGTTAGAACTATCCTCAATAATATGCTAGTAATGGGTTGGTATAGAACAATGCATAAATGACAACTAATTTGATTTATTCAGCTAAAGATAAAATTTATAACCGAAAATATTGCATTAGAACTATCTCCAATAATATGCTAGCAATGAGTTGTTATAGAACAATGCATAAATGGCAACTAATCTGATTTATTTAGCTAAATATAAACTTTATAACCGAAAAAATTATATTAGAACTATCCCCAGTATTATGCTAGCTATGGGTTGTTATAGAACGATGCATAAATGGCAACTAATTTGATTTATTTAGCCAAAGATAAATTTTATCTTTATAACCCCAAAAAATTATATTAGAACTATCCCCAATAATATGCTACCAATGGGTTGGTATAGAACAATGCATAAATGGCAACTAATCTGATTTATTTAGCTAAATATAAACTTTATAACCGAAAAAATTATATTAGAACTATCCCCAGTGTTATGCTAGCAATGGGTTGTTATAGATCGATGCATAAATGGCAACTAATTTGATTCATTTAGTAAAAGATAATTTTTTTCTTTATAACCGAAAAAATTATATTAGAATTAGAACATCTTAAGTGCAATAATTCTAAGACCAAAAGGCTTAGGACGTGCATTTGTTTGTTCGTGATTTTCCAAATTTGTAATGTAAACTAACTGATGAAAACTAATCCTATCCTTTTCAAAAATTATACAGGATGCCCATAAAAATGTCCACGTTATCTCAACGCTTATCTCATGTGAGTGTTGAAATCCCTAACAAAATACACGTTTTCTTCTTAGCAGTATTATGCTCAATATGACTTATCATTATAATAAAAAATTATCTTCAATTTTCCTGTATCTTGTATTTTTTCCCCCTGTACCTTGTATTGTTTTTATTCCTGTACCTTGTATTGTTTTCCCCCTGTATCTTGTATTGTTTTCGAGACTGGAACACGAATTCTGTTTTTTCCTGCCAGATTCATCTGTTACTGGTCTCACCGTATAGTATATGATCATTTTAATGCGTGGTCATTTTTATGGGCATCTGTATATTTTTTGAAAAAAGATATGATTTATTACCAATTTTCAAGAGAAATGCTTCTTAATTTTCATGAGAAATGCTTTTTTATTAGACAAATAGAGACAAAGGTATATACTTCTTTAATGTTCGTTTTAGCTGTTTTCAAAATATATAATAAACATTAATTTAAAAGTATTGATTTTGAAATACATTATAATTCCTCTGAAAATAAGGATCAATGCATTGAAATCGGAAAAATCGAAAAGTCTACTATAACACTGTTAACAAAGGGAATGAGAAAAGAAAGAAAGAAAATCTTAATCACAAATACAAAAGAGATCCTAGAATCTAATAACAACTGCATTGTACCATTACGCGCTAGAATAGATAACGATAAAAAATAATACGATTATGAAACAGATAAATGAGGAAATCTGAGCCCAAATCTGGGAACGATTAATTGAACGCTTTTTTCATTCATTGTTACATTGTTCTGTTAATTATTAGGTTGAAAAACTATTGGGAAAATGGTAATTCCAGGTTTTTCCTCATATCGAATTTTTACGCGAATGCAAGATATGGGCCTATACGTTTTCTCATTATTCTTTCAATACACGTATTATGAAAGTATTTTTTTATCTCCGATATTAAAACAGTTTCTTATAAAACTGCAACCAACAGATGAACGGCATTCATTTTGCGACACAGAAGAATTTAATATCTCTTCAGTGGTAGAGAGAAGCAGAAGTTTCATGGAAAGCTATTTTTAAAGCAAACAAACGTAAACACTTTTTGTGTGTTTATAAACAGCTTTACTTTCCTCCTGTCTGTAAAATTACGTATACCATGAAAAAGTGAACTTTTCGTCTTTAATTTTTGTCACCTTCATGAAAAATCGTGGAGCAAAGAAAAGAAGAGATATCTTTCTCCTTGTTCTTGGATCTTGGAGATCAGATTAAAATCTTGTAACACGACTAATTTTGAATAAATAAATGAAAAATCAATTGTTTCAATCGTTTCAAGCTATTCAAATGGAAGTTTTAGTGGAGATTTCTAAACGGTGTAGATATATTGTGTTTGGATTATTAAAGTACAAAAATTACAACTTAATATTTTTTTTTAATTTTTTCTTTAACTTAAATATATATTTACTTCCATTTATCACCCCATGGAAATACATCACGACAATTTGCCAAATATGACGTTATGTCTATATGATCTGTTAATTTCTGTACTTATATTTCATGTATTATGCTGTAAATGATGATCCAATAATAGATCGGAATTATCCTATTAATTAATTTCCTTTTATAAAACAAAATGTAGAATATTTGTGTCCACGCTTATTTCAGAAAATGAAAGTTAATAACATTTACAATGGGAATAGAAGATTATCTAAAATAATTTGAAGAAATGGTTATAAAAATTTAGTTAAAGAAATGTTCCATTATTTTTAGGCTAAAATCGGCACATGATGAGCAAAATAAACCCAAGCTTATTTACATTATTGAGGCATATTCAATGAAATGAAGATTTTAAATGATGAATAATTATGTGCTTATGATGTTTGATTTATGATGAAATAACAAATTATGATTTCATAAAGAAGCATTTTATGAATTAACATCACTAAAATTCATTATTATTAATTATTCTTAAGTGATTTAAATTATATAGAATTGTCAAATGTGTTAAGAGTCAAGACAACTGGCTGTATTTTTGTTAAAACAAACAAACGAATAAAAAAAAAGAGCAGATGTGTCAAATATCAAGATGCTGCCTGGTGGCTAAACACGTTTTGAATGATATTTCATAAGATCAATCCTTTTTCATTTCTCAGATTAATAGATTATCAGCGATTTAATTTTAAATCACGATCAGAAAAGAAAAATGTAGTGACTTTATTTTGAACTATGAGAAAAAATGCAATAGTTTAATTTTCCGACGCGGAAAAAAAATACTACAACTTTTTTTTGAATCTCGGGAAACAATGCAGTTATTTTAATTCTAAATTAAGTTTGATTTCAGGTTTTCGTTTTTAGTATTGCATTAAAGCATTATTCAATAGAAATGCTTGATAACTTCCATGAATCAGAACCCACCTCTTCGTGAAGTCATTTAAGTTACAAAGCTTAAAGAAATTTATCATTTTGTTAGTTTTTTAAAGAGCTATCTACAGATAAATGGAACACAGTGTTCAAATTTCAAATATATATATAAATTAGGAAAATAGATATAAATTAACTAAACATAATTGTTCGATTCCTACTTAAAGAGAACAAGCGTTACATTTTAAAAAGAACACTTACTTTTTATTATTTTCTTAATAAATTGATAAGTATATAAAATATACAAACACTGGCTACAATGGCAAGACACATATTTATTTTATTTTTAAAAGAGCCCGATGAATGTAAAGAAATATTACGACTATACTAAAGCTTCAAATAAATAGAAAGGGCAACGAAACTTATAAATTCAGAAAAAAATTATTGAAAAAGAATTACTAAAAATAGAATTACTAAAGCATTGATATTACTTACATAAAATTTTGCTTTTGATATCAATAAACCTCTATTAGGGTTTGATGGTTTTTCAAACCTGGTTTAAAAAAACAGCTTTTTAAAAGTAAATTTGTCACATTTGAAAACCAATTTTTAAATTAAGAAGACTAATTTTCCAAAATGCATGGACATTTCTCATCCTCAAAAAAAAAGTTTTGAATTTCATCTGTTGGATACTATTCGTCTAGCAGCTGAAGAAATAGGGCAACAAAATGCCAGTATATTAACAACTGAAGACACATTTTATTTTCTGTTAAATGAACCAAAAAATTTAAACATTGAAATAAGTTTGAGTTTATTATATGCTTTGGAAGAACGAATTCAAGAAAAAAAGACAAGTAGAGTTAGCAACTCTTTTGCTGTATTTGCAAAATCCGCAAAACATTTCTATTTCAGAAAAGAAATCTAATTTGCTTTATTTAACGTCAAAAAACGCAATTATTAAGTTATCTAGAAATATATTGTCTAGAATATTTCCAAATTCTTTTATGGAAACCGATTCTGATGAAGAGAAAACCAAAGAAACTACTCATCAGAGGAGTAATTTTTTTAAAAGAAGCCTTGGAAAAGACAATTCATAAGTTTCTTGAAGACCCTGGTGAAAAACTTATAAATCCAAATACACTGAAAGTTGAATTTTCATTATTCGAGGCAATGAATAAAATAACAAAAAACTTTTGTTATTTGATGCCATGAAAACTATAAATCCAATCTCAGTAGCTAGTGAACGAATACTTTCAATTTCAGGCAATAATATATCCAAAATAAGAACAAGACTTTGCTCCTTTCAGTGGATATTTTATGATTTTTAAAATCCTGTTTTCTTAGGAGATATTAAATTAGCAAAAATAATATAAATATTATTTTTTGTTTGAGTTTTTGTTATTTTGTATAAGTAATATGTACATACAATCCTTTATTTTTTATATTTTGATATTGATTTTGTTATCTGTAATTTTAAATAATTAAATTATTCTTCCTTATTTTTTTGACAAAAATTCGAAAACTGGCTAAAACCGTTTTTCGAAAATGCTGAATTTGAAAACAGGTTTTTCAAAAAGTTGGATTTTGTATAAACCCTAACCACTATGTTTGGAAGTTTAATAACTTTCTCGTTGCAAAATTTATTTAAACGTTTTTTATACCCATAAAATGCTGCCTACTTTTAATACGATAAAATACCGTATACAATAGTATGTATAAAGAATCAATTTGTTATCAACAATGTAGAAAACCAGAATTGGTGGCATAGTAGTTCAAACACCATACTGCTTCAAAATTAAGCGGATATATTACTGTATAAATGTTAAACATTTAAAACTGGGCTGCATAAATTGGGGCTGCACGCGCGCGCACGCACACATACACACACACACCGTGCAAAATATTATTAAACTCCAGAAAGCACTATCAATCTTTTATTGGCTCATTATTTATAAGCAGAAATGGCTTAAGAAATTCAGTTGAATCGAAAATATTTTATTAAAAATGAGCAAAAAAAGAACATTTTTATTACGTTTCCTTTTAATTGCTGTTACTTAATATTTCTTATATGCGTTCAAATTCTGATGTCAAAATATTTTTTTTACAAGAACAGCCTCGAAAATGGGAAAAATTTAGAAATATTAGCTAAAAGCCTATGTTATGAAAGCTGTGTAATGATTACATCGTTACTTTCCAAGTGCCTATATTTTTGGAAATAATTTTCATGCGATTGGAATCAGTTCCCCATCTCCTGAAGGTTTTCCAGGAAATCAAGATTTCTTTCCGATTTTAAAGTGTTGTAGAATAGTTAAATATTATCTACAAAATATTTTGGAGATGAAAAAGTGGGAATAATCCCATAAATAATTAAATAACTTCCAATAATACAACTCAAATATATTTAAGCCTAGCGGAAAGTCATAGACCATCCATACTTATTCTATCAATGTCCTTTTTTTTATATTTAATGGATTAATCAGCACTGATATTATTGTGAAGATTGTAGAATATTTTAACGTGAAGTTTATGATAAACGGAAAAGTAATGCATTTATATATCACTGGAAATACAAAACAAGAAATCGATGAAAAAGAAATCAAATGGTGGGATATTCCGAGATAAAAGAAAGTTTATTTTCTTTTCTGAGGAACTAAATTTAATGCCAAATGTTGCTCATTTTTAAAATTAGGTTAAATTTGTTTTCATAAAAAATGATGAAAACAACAGCATGAAGTAATTTGCAATTTTAGACGGCAGAACTAAAACATTCAGCCATGATACTCCGGTTTAAAAGAATAAAGAAATATATTGATTTCCTTTCAATAAAACAAAGCGCGTCTTTTCAATGTTGCGTTGTACTTATTTATTCTAAAGTTCAAGAATTTTTGAAGTAATCACAGGATACACTGAGTCGGGGTTAAAACTGAAAACTTTTATAATTAAATTATCTGTTGAAACCTCCTCCATACCCTAGAAAAAGAAAGAAAGAAAAATAAGAAGAAAAAAAAAAGAAAACAATCAACAACAAAAGGAAAGCAGGCTCATCCTCAATTTAATAAAGAAAATCCACTAAGTCCAGGGATTAAAAAAAAGCGATAAACATTTTTCCTTTTCTGATTATAATAAGAAAATGAAAAAATGATAAACCATGGAAAAAAGCGGGGAAGGAAAGACTGAGGAAAGAAGAAAATAACCTAGTGTGTGAAAAAAAAAACCGAAAATAAGAAAACGTTTTTAATTAAGAATGGAGTGGCAAACATTTTGTAACGACATTAAACTTACTAAGGCCTTAGATCAATAATGGAACACCGCTGTCTTATATATTTTTGGAGACGGGAAAAAAATGAAAGTCAATACTTTCAAAAACTTCGTTATTATCAAAGGAAACGTCTCGATTAAAGTTTTTTTCCCCTCCTCTCTCTCTCTCTCTCAGCAACCCCTCTCTTCACCCTTCTCTTTCCTTTCCCCACTCCTCCTTTCTCGTCCCTACTTATTGAGGTTAAGAAAAGAGATAAGCTTTTGGTACCAACTAGGTGAATAATTTAGCACTCATTGGTGATATATCGGAGGGTCTGTATTTAAATTACGAGAAAGATATTAATTCATTGCAATTTTTCTCTCTCTGCTTTAAACAACAGGTACCTCTTTTCTCTGTTTGAGTGTAAAGGATAGAGCACCTTGTTAATGAGTTTTAACTGAATGTTTGAATATTGGTAGAATAAAAGAAATTCAGTTTTTTTTATTTTCAAAGTCTTTATGGAGGGAAGGAAAAGATTTAATAAAACCCACTATGTTTGCTGCTGCTTATTGTTTCTTTTGATTCAAAGTAACATGGTATTACATGGAATTCTGTTGCATTCTGGCAAAAAAGGATATCTAACCATCTCCGTTGTTTTAACTTTTTCTAGAGCCATATTAAGTACTTTTCCCACCAAATTCATCAACGTTGTATGAAATTATGTAGATTGGCATAAGCTCAGGCCAATTTTTTCAATCAGATAGAAATTAAGATACTTCGATTCTTTATCTAGCTCAAAATGGTACATCTTAATCTGTTGATTAATTAAATTTGTCCGATAAACTAAATGAATCACTTTTCTAAGATAATCACAAATCTAAAAAATATACCATGACTACAAAAAAATGGCCTTTTAAAGGGTTGAGGAATTAGATTTCCTCAACCCTGTTGGGGTGTAAAGATAGTGCAACTTGTTGATGAGTTTTAACTGAATGTTTGAATATTGGTAGAATAAAAGAAACTGTCTTTTTTATTTACAAAATATTTATGGAGGAAAAGAAAAAATTTAGTAAAACCCACTGTTTTTGTTGCAGCTTATTGTTTCTTTTAATACAAAGTAACATGGTATTGCACAGAATTCTGTTACATTCTGGCTAAAAAGGGTATCTAACAATCGTCATAACTCTGTTTTAACTTTTCTAGAGCCATAGGAAGTACTTTTCCCACCAAATTCATCAATCATTGTATAAAATTATGTAGGTTGGCATAAGCTCCCGCAAATTTTGCAATCAGATAGGTATTAAGATACTTCGATTCCTTATCTCGCTCAAAATGGTACACCTTAATCTGTTAATTAAATTTGTCATATAAACTGAATGAATAACTTTTCTTAAGATAATCGTAAATCTAAAAAATATTTTAATGTACCATGACTATAAAAAATGACCTCTTACAGGGTTGAGGAATTAGATTTTCTTAACATCTAATAAAGAGTTTTGAGATGTATAATTATTACTTATAATCGTTATTATTAATAATTCAACTTAAGGCCATAAATTTTAGGAGGTGGTCAACCTCCTAAAATTTATGGTAAAATAACAGACTTTCAATTTACATCTGAATCATAAAGTACATAACGTCGTTCAAAAAAGTCCATCTTGATTTTCCAAATGTTACAAGGAAAAGAAAAAAATACGAATTTTTCATAGAAAATAAAGAATGCTTCTGATCTTTTTTTATTTTTTACATCTGGTATGAAATCCAAAAGAGTAAAAAATCGTGAGAGTTGTTTACTCAAAACTTTGTCGCACTCTCTCTAATATAAATGTAATCCCACTCCATCATCTCATAAAAAGGTGCAATCTAGGTAAGGCCTTGAAATGCTTCGAGTGCTCAGAATTTTATTTTCACACAGCATATCAGATTTAAGTGCTTTGTAATACAGTAAAGAAAACATGTACCTGTGTATTATTAATAACATGAAAACGGCAAAATTTAGTTTCGAAAGGTTCTTGGCGTGGGATGTTAATCATTGATATGCGGTACACAAATATTATAAAAGTGAAACTGAATTTTGGCCTTTTTTTCGGCAGACTGCAACCAAAATTCGACACAGAACTACAATTGTAAACATAAGATCGTATTTAAAATTTCCTTTATTTAGTTATTTTATTGCGTTTTACGTTATCGCATTTGCACGCATATATAGAAGTACAGATTGACAAACGGTCAATTTCTTGACAGATTTGATACGAAACTACGTTTTGGATTTTAAAGCTGTACATCAAATTATATATATATATATATATATATATATATATATATATATATATATATATATATATATATATATATATATAACGTTTTGCAATTATTGTGTTCACTTATATTCAAAAAGTCGGACAGACAGACTTCTGAGAAGGAATTTCATTAAAACGTTGTTAGAAATTTACAAATCTCTATTAAAGATCTTATACCAAATTTCATCAGTCTAGCTCAAAGAGTTTTTTTTTTTTAGTTATGGTTCATAGATAGAAGGATGACAGATTTAATTCCAAAAATGTGTTTTTAGGACTTATGAAGGCCTAAAAACATGGAGATTTGTGAAAATTCCGAGTTCAAATTTTTTTATTATTACATTATTTTCTTTTTATTCATACTTCGCATACGAGAAGGCAAAGTTCAGAAATATTTGTCTTTGATTGCTGATAAGTTACATTTTATTTTCAGTACAAGTTCAATGTTATGTTTCAACATTAGCAAATAAAAGGTTCTAAAGTAAATAAATAAGTAATAAAAGGTTCTAGATACTTCATAAGCAGCGAACACAATCATGAAGAATGAGCAATTGGTCGACTTTGAGCAACAAGCTTCCTGAAATTTTGAGATTCTAATACATAATAGAAAACGTACACGATTATAATACATGAAGCTAATTTATATATCAATATATTATTCTATAAACTTAACACTAGAAATTACAACTAGAGTTTTTAATTTACAGATTATATAGAAAAAGTGGGTAGATAAAAGAATAATAGGATGAAAGAATATGATGGTTATAAGAATGAAAATGAAAGTCTGAAGAGAGAACTTCAGGTTTTCTGTTTTATGCTTGAAACTGCTAAATCACTCCCTAAATCTCTATTACAGATTTGTTTTTTTTTTAACTTTCATAGATTACAGCTTTGAGGAATAGTGCATTTAATATTCGAATTTCAGCATTATCAGATTTTATGAATTTGAATGTTTTACTACATAAAACATTTCTAAGTAAATAAAAGAAAAATATGGGTTGTACAAAGGGATTAGAAAGAAGGCCAACACAAGAAATTATATAATATATGCAAATTATTATATAATATGAAATATAAAAAATAAGCCTATGCTCTGTTTTTGAATCAAGAATAGAATTAAATTTAATGAATTATTTTCTTGAATTTAAATTAATAGAAGAAAAAAATTAATTTACTCGAGATAAGTCGTTTACAGTTTTTAAAAAATATGAATTTTTCACCTCTTTGAAAAGTACTATTGAACTTAATAAATAATATACCATAAATTATCCTTACAATATTTCTAAAGACATTTCAAATCCATAAAAATTTTCTAAATTAGATCGATAATAAATAAAAATGTTTTTTTTTCAAAGATTTTGCTTTTTACGCTACATTTATAAGAAAAAAGTATGAAATGTCGAAAATGATATTATTTCATTATATTCACTTAATGGAAAATTCTACGAAAGAAGGTTATTTATATTTAATAATTTAAATTTTTAACAATGATTACATTATTTAAAATATTAATAATTTACAGGTATAACTGAAATTTTGATTTGGAATGGTGACAGAATATTCAAGCAATTTGTAATGTTGTTATCAATAACTGTTCATTAAACCGTCACTTCATTTACTACATTTAAACTCATTCTACTGGTAACAGACAAAAAATTGTAAACAATAAACTAACTAATTACTAGAAACAAATTAGAGATTTTATTCATTCGTCTTAGTGAAATAAATCTTCGTATGAGAAGGGGTTATACAGATTTTGGGCAATCTGTACAAATAACTTTGAAAAAAATTAAAAGATTTATTTCTAAATTAACTTTTTTTTAATTTCAGAGTTAAATGGGAAACGAGAATAAATCTGAAAGGTATTGAAAAACTAAGCAAACGCATTTGCTTTGTTTGATTTGTAAACTAAAGTTTATCAATATAATTAAATACAGTGATATTAAAATAAACACCAGAAATTTAATGAGTTTATTTAAATAATTTCATAGAATGTATAAAATTCGCTTTTCTCTTTTTGATGCGAAATAAAATAAATTTATATGATGATGTGATAAAATGTTTTAAATTTATATGGTGATGTAATGAAATAAATTATGTGATGAAATTTATGTGGGGAAATAAAATACATTTATATGAGGGGGATGTCAGCTCAGGTGTCGTCCTCTTCATCTGAACGAGATTCAAAATTACGAGAGCCATCCCAAACTAGTTCTAGTGTTACATTACAATCGGACGTCAATATAACTGAACTAAAACTAAACGCCAGTCTGGTTGTTTAGAATTATGTGTATAATTACTTTTACTTTGGTCTGAATTTGCCTGGCCTTTTTTGCATTATGTAATTGGATCTAGTTAAGAAAACATTAGATATAATAACTAAAGAAAATCGAAGCAGAACTTATTATCTGCTGATAATTAAGATCTCAACGTAATTATAAAATATAAAGTAGATGATGTTGAAAAGATGAAGTAGATGTAGACTCACTTCTGTTCGGTTATTTAAATTCATTTCCAATTTGAAATTTCTCTATAACGATTCGAGTAAAGCATTTTATATGTATTCTTCACATAGTTCATAAATACACTTAAAAATTTAACAAATTGTTTGTGCAATCGTATAAATGATTAGTAGTAAGCCCAAACCCAAAGAAAGCAATAAGGGAATGTAGGACGTTTTTCTGTATGAGCATTTAAGATGTTTTCTTACTCAATTTTGTTTTGCTTTTCAGTTTTGCTAGATGCTTCTAATCTTTTACTTATAAAATAGCATTTTTTGAATATTTTAAAATTTATTTTGTGTGTCTCGGAAACTGCTCTAATGATTTCGATCAAATTTTATACTTAGATAAGGTTTTGCTTTTTAAATTTATCTATATAAGTGTCCTTCCTTAAAAACTTTTACATTAAAAAACATTTTTATAACTAAATATTGGCATGTGGCTAAACATGACCCGCATAAGCGTACCAGAGATGATGTAGTGGTTAAGGCTTCGGACGTCCACGCATTTTTCTCATACTTGATTCCGCGTTTGCAATTTAATTAAATCTTATTTATAAGTTTAAATGATCTATAGGATTTATTTCGTGAATCTCGGAAACTTCTCTAACGATTTGAATCAAATTTTACAATTAGATAAGACTTTGCTTTTTAAATTTAACTATATAAGTGTCTTTCCTGCAGAAGCACGATTTTACATGAAAAAATATTTATAACTAAATATCAAAATCTTGGCCCAAAAAACTTTGGCTTTTTAGGTGTTTTTATAAAAAAAAACATGACCCACATAAGCGTATCAGAGATGATGTAGTGGTTAAGGCTTCGGACGTCCACGCATTTTTCTCATACTTGATCCCACATTTACAACTCAATTAAATCTTGTTTATAACTTTAAATGAGCCACCGGATGGAATTTTATTTACGATTTTTAAAAAAACCTTTATTTTTTTAGGTGTTTTTATTTTTAAAAAATATGTGAATTTTTAAAGAATGTTAGCTGAGGCAGAAGATCAACAAGCTATAATGCCATTTAAATTATTCTCTCTTTAAATTATATTAAATAACATAAAAGAATTTAATTCCAAGATTCGACATCAAATTAAATATAATTAATTTTAACAAAGGTACAAAAAATTAAAATAAGAAAGTCAGTAATAGAAAAATATTTGTAAGGAATATCACTACTGCAAGTAATTCTATGAGTGAATTATAGCAAGTAATTCTGGAAAAAAAAACGGAGAAGTATCTTTTTAAAAATGCTCCGGTAACACATGCGCATTAGAGATGCCTGTGAATGGTTCTTTATAACAATACCTTGATTAAAATCTTCCGAGAGCGTACCTTTACAAAATCTGCTTCCTAAAGTATTTTTGAATTAATGAAGGAAATTGCGATGATAAAATAGAGCCATTCTACGCAATATATTAACTTTATTAAAGCGTGCGGAATTCTTCACACTCTTCTTAATTTATTTTTAAAAGATGAATAATAATAAAAAAAAAGGTGCCCCGCAGAATTTAGAAGGCACAACCCAAACAAAAGAATGCGTTCTTTGTTTCTTAAAACAACTTTCTACACAAATAAGATAAAGAAAACAAGCAAGAAAAGTTGGGGTATAGGAAAACAATCAAGAGATGAATGTGATAGAAATAATCTTTCCATTATGTCACACCATTACCCTGCTTAATGTGCTGTTCATTGGGGTTCAGTAAAGTTGAGAAGGGGGTTCCGTTCCCCCATACCGCAAAGCAGGCAGGCAGCCAAGTATTTTAGCTATGAGGATTAGTGTTAAACAAATGACTTGAATGTACAATTATAAGGGTCAGTACCTACGAATAATTCCTAGTAATATTTCAGGCGGGACTCTCAGCTCTAAGCTGCTCTTGAGGACTTCTTGAGTTCAAAATTAACTGCCTCATTTGTAGTCCGTAATTTACTGCAAGGGAGCGGAAAAGTTGCGTTTTTTTTCTTTTTCTTTCTTTTATTTATTATCCTTTCTCTGAGTTGCGGCACTTTTTGAATTTTTGTTTCACGAAACAAAAACTAAAATAATGGGGGAGCTCAGTCTGACTTAATGGTTTAAAAATGCCCAACTGAAATTCTCCGTGGCTGATGTTTACACAGTCAGGGTTTGTGTCGACTTTTAAGATGAACGATTTTTGCAACAGATTAATAAGTTTGAAACGGTTCCCTTTCCTGTAAAATATCGTCATAAAAAAAAGAGTTTTTTTACACTATCGACAAAAATATCAAATGATTCTTTTTATCTTTTAAAAATAATGATGGTTTGAATCGCATTTTATTTAATGAATATATTTTATATATTTTTTCTGTCATCAATAAATAAATAAAAATGAATCTCCAGATGTGTTGCTAAGCGCAAAACTCGAGAACGACTCGCCCAGTTCGGCCGATCTTTTTAAATATTTTCGTTCAGACACGAGGAAGGTTCTTTTAGAGAGAAAAAACGGAAAAATTGCGAGAAAAATAGTATAAACGACACATTTCTTACTTTACCGACAAAAAATCTTTATTTACCAACCAACTTTATTTTAAAATGAGTAAGACTTCAGTTTTCTCACGCTAATGTGGTTAGGATTAGCATGTTTATAAACGATTATTTTAAAAGATTCTGTCTATTTTCTTAGTGTTTGATGCCTTTAAAATTAAATATTGTTAATTCTTAAAATTTTTCGATTCATTTTGAAGTACTTTTGAATTAAAATAAAGCAGAATAAAGGAAATTGAAAATTTCTAATTTCTATCGCGTTACCCCAAATGGTGTAGAAAATTCATGCATTGGGGTTGCCCCACATGGCATTGAAAATTCACGCATGGGCCTTGTGTTGAAATTGTTGACAACTGTGTTTTAATTTTAATTAAAAGTTTTAAAAAATTGTCTATAATACTGTTGTAGCTATCCCAATCTCTATCAAAAAATAAAATATTGACTTGATTTTAAAGAAATATAGTCTTGATTTGCGGTTTTGTTTTATTTCAGGTACGCATTGTAAATATTTTTTTTAATTAGTTGCGTGCTTTTCCATGCGTACGAAGTCGAGAGTAAAAACTAGTAGTCAATAAAGACCAGCTGGGAATTTTTCGAATATTTAAAATTATTCACTCAATAACCTTTTAAAGTTCCGTAATATTGTTTTATATGTCTAGCTATGATATCACGTTCTAATTCTATCCTAAAAAGTTAAGGATATAAACCTAAAATTTAAAATATGTATTGAATAAATTCAGGATTTAACGGATTAAGAAGGGAAAAGTAACAACCTTAAATTTTAACCCTTTGCGGTCCGATGTCGAGTGTGACTCGACATTCAAGACTGTGCATCATTTTGAAGTTTTATTTATTTATTGTTAAAAACGCCTGCATAATGGTTAAGAGATGCAGATTAATTTTTCAAATAAATTCGACTTAAAAGAATTATATATATTTATTTTTCATGGCAATATACAAATATTTGTATTACGTGAATAATTTTGCATCTAATTATTTTTCCTACTGCAAAGGTTTAAAGTTTGTTGAAATTCCGAATTCTGTTATGAACAAGACTAAAAGCCAGAAACTGCAGTTGACTTTGTGAAAAAGGGTATAAATTGAAAATATTTAATGTACACCCCGCATTGCACAGTAAGTAAAATTCCGAAACAAATCATATGCGAAAGCCAAATAAAAAAAATCAGATTGTCTGTTTCAGTTTATTATTAGTTGTCATTAGTTAGATTAGTCAATTTCTGTCCATTAAATATAACATTTCTTGAATTTGTCCCTCCCAAATTATTGAATTGTTTTTGTTCAAATATTATGCATAGTTTTAGTTTCAAAATACAAGACGGTATTAAAAATATTATTCTTAGAATTACAATGTTAAGGTGGTTGAAAATTTTCGCTATGACAATAATCATTAAGGAAATGAATGTTCCAAAATTTTTAAAGGCGAATATTACTATAGTTGCATATTTTGTCACATATATCAATTTTAATGTGATATTAGGAATGTAGATTAATAGTTTAAATTTTAATGAAGCGAAAAAAGTTTAATTTTTTTTCTTTAAAACTAATATATGAAAGAACTTGCTTCATACATTATCACAAAAGAGATAATTAGCATGAAGACGATTATTTTTAATATCTTTGTTAAATAACGTGAACTTTAGCAAATGTGAAGTTACTCACTAGTTATCTGTTGAAATATTTCTGGTTCTGTATGAAAATTGCGTACTGATGATTTTATGGGAAAAAATAAAATCAAAGATTATTTCAAGATCTTCAATATATGATTCTTAAGTGAAAAAAGGGATAACCGCTTAAAAAATACCATACAACTTAATACACAACCTCATTTATAAAGAAAAAACATTGTTCATTTAAATTCAAAATTTGTCATTTAATTCAAAAATTTATTGTAAATCTGTAAGTATTTTTTATACAAAAACTCTGAAATTTAATTTAATTTAATTTGTTATTTTACTCGTATCTACAAATCATGTGAAGAATCTTGGAGAAATTCAAAATTCTCAATGAATTTGATAATTTTCATATAGAAGTTTCATTATTTCCTTTGTAAATATTTCGAAATTTTCATTTAAAAAGTAATTAGATCGTAAACACGGAACAAATTCATTGAAAGATCTTTTACAGAATAAATTTCATTACTTAATTCTTATTTTTTTTAACCAAAATTAATTTTTTTTCAAAAGAGTTGCATTAATTCAAACTATTTATTTATTGGAAAATTAATTTGGACAAATTTCCTTATTAAGAAAGAAGAAAACCTTGAGGGCTTCTCAAATGTGTAACCCTCATTTCCTTTTTCTGGTTCATCATTTTTAGCAAAATCTCTTAAGAAATATTTAGTTTCATTTAAAATTTCTAGTCTGTCAAAAAAAAAAAGAAAAAAAAGTGTCCTGTGAAAGAATTACGTCTTAAAGTCCCACCAAATTCCAAAACATTTGAAAGAAACAATGTCAATTATTTTAACAATCAACCAATAGTCTGATATAAAACTTTTGGTTAGCATCATCTGGAACTTTTCACCACTGATTTGGAAGAAGAAACTTAACCTAATGAGCCAAAATCACTAGGGCAAGAAGCGTGGAGAAAATCGTGTGTTATATAATGAAAGATTGGTTTTAAACGATTTTAGGTGTAAAATTTTAATCTAGTATCAAAATATTCATCTTCGAAAAAAAGTCACTCAAAGAATAAAGAAGAGGGTACAGGCTGAAGTAGGGCAAAAGAATGATATTTCCATAATTGAGTGAAAGTCTGAATTTTTCTTCTGTTTTGTTGTAAAATGTAAAGTTTTACTGAGGTGGTGGTGGTGGTGGTGGTGGTGGGAGGGGTTCTTCCCATGATTTAAGCAAAATTTTAGTTCAAATGTTAGCAAACTATTCCTTGATTACTTTAATTTATTCTTTCAATTGATTGTTTAACAGTGTTAATAATTCTTGCTTTTATATTCAAACTTCAAATTTAAGCTAGTAATTCACATACTCCTACCTCCAACATCAATAATTCTATTCAGGTAAAACTTGAAATAAGTTTACATGAAATCGTCTAAAATCGAAGAAACAGTATTGCCAAAAATCTGAAATTATGATGTTAAAAAGTAAGTAACTGTTTAACATATGTTATTTATGAAAAATAAAAAATAAAACTATTTAAAATATAAGAATTATAACAGCATTGAAATAAAAAGTAAATACTCATTTAAACTCGAAATATCGGAACTGTAAGGACATTTTAGATGTTTTGAGTCTGAATAAATCAGTTATTGGAACTTTGAAAGCTTTAAATAATTGTGAATAATCTAAAGAATGTTTATAACTTCAGTGTTAAAATTTTATAAATCATTTATAAATTATTTAAATTTTAGAATCTCTGAAAGTATAGTTTACCATTATCTTCCGGCACAAAATAAGTTATTCAGAAATAATTTTGGAACAAATTAAAAAAAAATATTGAACTATAAGCCAAAAGGCTTTCAAGAAAATGGGAAAAACCTATCACTTAATTGAAAGAAATAATCCATATAAACAAATAAATATAAGGAAAACGATTTTAAAAAAACATTTAAATCAATAGGTTTTTGAAATTTCAATTATGTTTAACTTCTTAATATTTAATTTACATTTTATAATTATAAATAAGTTAAAATCAGTTTCTCAAATCTACGTAAAGTCACAAATATGAATTCAATATTTAATCAAATAAACCGGTTCAAAGACAGTTCTGAAAACTGGAAATAGTAATTAAGAATGCATAAGTATGTAAAATTTGCAAATTCTGATAAATCAGGGAGTAAAAAAAAATTATTACAAAACTCCATCTTTCATTCATCTTAAAGTTTTAAAGTTTTTATAAGGTTTCAGGTGAGTAAACCTTGCTATAAGGAAATGAAATCCATCAAATTCCTATCAATATTCAAACAAGTAATACACAAAACAAAATTTAAGTCAATTCCTACTTAGGTCAACAAAGAAAATTTTTATTTTAGTTACTCTTTATTAAATAATTATAATTAATATAAATATGTATATACATAAGAGCGAAGCACAATATTAAGTGGCAAAATGAAAGTGAATTTCTTTACAATTATCCGTTCTCCTTATCGAATTTTCTTCTCGAAACGTAGCTCAATCTTAAGGTTAGGTAGAAGGAGTATTTAACAATTAATGACAAAGATTTTCTGGAGAGAAATTGGAATTAAACCTCAAGTTAAAAAAATTTTCAGTTTTATTTTTTAAGAAAAATCCTTCATTTTAAACACGAAACCGCAACTGCTAACTCATTCCCGAAAATCATTTGGATAAAACTTATACTTAAAGCAACATTTTTTAAAAATTGATAAAAAAATTCTTAATTTTCGCAAGAATTGAAATCTCATTCTTCACCTCCACGTGAAAAATACTGAAATCCTCTCATTTTACCGTTTCAGCTACTGTTTGTTGATTTCAATTTTCATTACAAACTGATAAAACTCTAAAGTATTAAAAACTAATTTATTTTAATTAATTAATTAGAAAGATTTATCCAATAGAAGTTTTAAAAATGTATTTGAACTTCAGTGGATGAATAAAAAAAATATTTTATTAACGATTGAAAATTTGAACAAGATATATAAACATATATGGAGAATGGGAACTAATTTTAGGAATTGAAAAATATTAGCTATTATACAACTGCCACCATGAATATTCAAGGAAACATTCCAACCCAACCTAAGTATTTTCCAGCTCTTATAATTTAAAATTTCTTTTAAATTCTTCATTTTCATTGAGCAATTTTAACAAAATATGCAATTTCAAAAAGAGAATTTTACAAAGCTTTATGATTTTTAATGACGTTCATTAAGCATTTTAGGTCCTATATATTTTTATTTATACTGTATAATCTACATATAATAAGCCACAGTTCATATAAAGAAAAATATTACTCTTAGTTTTTTTAATAAATTTAAGCTCAAGTATATTTTATGTAGGCTATTCACATTTCTTATTTATAAAAATGAAGCCAAATAACTAAGAAATAATTGCGTGAAATCATTCTTTTAATAATATGAGTCATCTTTCAAAGAAAAATCACATTGAAATATTTTATATATGCGAGCGCATTCAAGGTTCTTTCCGTTTCATAAACATTTGTTTACAAAAATTATTAAAAAAAAAAAAAACATCCTTATTCCAGATGTTTCAATAAGAATTTTTAAAAAGTATTTTAAAATAACTTTTTCCTTCTTTTTTTTAAAAATATAATTGAAGGACTTTTGACATTAATTAATATCTTAATTTGATATTTTTTACACAAGCGAACTCGTTTTTTTTCTGACAAAATAAAATTGAAGTAAATAGTTTAAAAAGCTTTACTTTAAGAAAATTTTCTGAAATATTGTAAGTACATATAAGGAGGGAAAATACGGAAAAAAGTAGTTGATTATCTATCTATAAAAAATGCAAATGCTTATCTTATTAAAAGTGCTGAGCATGCATTTAGTTGTACTCATTAATATTAGAGTTTTTAGTTTTTATTGGATTCACATCCTGGAAAATCGAAGAGGAAATGCAGAATATACCCATTTTTTACAACCATTTCAGTACTGTTCATTTTGTCGAATAAATGACGAAATGTCAAGAACAAAATAAAACAAGGACCATTACTTGCATACAAAAAAAATCAGTAAAATCATACAAAACATGTAATCATATACAATATTTCATTTGTAATTTTTCTCCTGTATCTCTGAGTTTTCATTTACAAGCATCACATTGATTTGCGAGTAACTATCTTAAAATAGCTGGCGATTTAAGGGTTAAATCATGGAATGGTTAAGAAACACGAATCAAAACAAGAAAATTAGAGACTGTGCCCATCACCTGCTTATTTCAAAAACTGACATCTCTGCAGCAATAAAATGCTTTTAGTTATTTGACAGATTGATAGAACTTTTTCTTTGGTGATTTTCTAGTGAAATACAAATGAACCATTAATTAAAAATATATATACATCGCCAATATATCAAAATTCGAGCTTTTTCTCTGTTTTTTTTCCAAATACAAATGAACCATCGATTGACAAAATAAATAAAAGATACAATATATCAAAATTCGAACTTTTTCTCTGGTTGTTTTCCAGTGAAATACAAATGAACCACCAATTTACAAACGATATAAAAGCACTAGTTTATCCAATGCGAGCTTTTTCTCTGGTTGTTTTCCAGCTAAATACAAATGAGTTCTCAATTTAAAAAAGAAATAAAAAGCGCCAATATATCAAAATTTGAGCTTTTAACTCTGGTTGTTTTTCCAGCGAAATACAAATTAACCATCAATTTACACAAGAAATAAAAGCGCCAATATATATATTCGGGGTAGTTTCCTAAGTATCCCATATGTATTATCACAGAGAGATTCATCGTTTGATGTACTAGTGGGAATAGTCACCCCGAAGTTTTCTCGCATGTTCTATAATTATTTAGCCGAACCACTGAAATATCATTGAATAATTTGTAAAAAAAAGTGACATTTGAAAAATCAGCAACTTTTAAACACCCAACAACGAAATCGCTTAGACGTCATCAATTTTCGTCGCTTTGATGACCAAAAAATTTACCACTGAGGACAAGAACTAGCGAAAGAAACTTGTAAAAGAATCCTGTAAAAGATGATTCTTAAAATCTAAATTCATCAGTTTTATCGCTCTTTGAGAGTGAAAAGGAAGAGTTTTAAGAGCCGAGGTGAAAAAAAAAAAAAAAAAAAAGAGTCGAAAGAAATAAAGCAAAGAAAGGGGGGAATGAATCGAAGAGACAGGGTTTAAACGAAAGGGGGGGGGGGGGCTCTTAGTTGCTGGGTTTCCCTGAACAGTAATTTGCAAAATAGCGTAGGTCCATTAATTAGATTTGCTATGGGTCAGTGAAAGTAAGAACAATGATGACGCGAAGGCAGAAGAAATGAATGAAAAGGGGTTAAAAAATGTATCGAAGTGGGAGAGCAAAGATAACAGGCTGCTTTGGTGCTGAAAGGTAGATCTCGGCAAAGAGCATTAAATAGGAACTTTCGATTACAGGATTGCCATTTTCTGGCTGAATATCGCCAAATCCCCAACAATTCGATTCCAATTACGGAAACATCCTTTTAAGAATAATTTTTGTCGCTCTCTTCTTCTTTTTTCGATGAAAAACTCATAAGAGTTTTTGATTGATAATGATATTGTTTTTGCTTTCGTTCTTTTAGCTGAAGATGAACACTCTTATTGTATATATATATTTGAAAATAGAAATTCTTATTTTTATGCAATTTATTCATCACATATTAGTCATATACAGTGGTTTTTTTAAACACTACCTTCCATCTCTTTGTCAACTTTTAAAAAAAATGAAAATGACCGTTTTTCTCCCGGAATTGTTTCTTTTTACTTGAAAACGTTTGCAGTAAGAATAAGTCACATTCTTAGGAAAAGGAAGAGATGACAATTCTGATGCCTTAAATTATAGGGTTCGACTATTTGTATTCGTAAATGCCAGATTTAAGTTTCTTTCCAACATAAATATATCTCTATTTTCAAGTATTTGTAATAGGTTCAAAATAAAATAAAAAAAGTTTGCTACGTAAAAGATCTATTGATATCTCATTTAAAGTGATTGACATGCCTTTGGGAATAAAACAGAGATTAAAATTTGTTTGGTCCTAATTTGACTACACTCATATTTATAAATGGTGTTTGTAAATATTATAAAATATAGAATGAAACAATATTTTTTGGCTTTAATAAATGAATAATTTTAAGTTACTATTTCAAATTCACGGGAGAGTTTGACTTCAATTATTATTTTATTTCATACATTCATTCCTATGACAGAGATTTATGACAGCATAGTTCTAAATGAAGTATTTCTGAATTATGGTTGTGTATATTAAATAATTGATAACTTTAACATTGTGTTTGTGTGTGTTACTGTCAAGATTTAAAAGGTGGTATTCTGTAGAATACCTTGACATTTTGTAGAATGCCGAGAAAGGCTGGCATATATGAAACAATTTAACATTTTACTCAATTCCTAGGTATTCTATGGAATGCTAAATGTCAAATCAGCAATGTGAAAAACATTTTCGATCGAAGAAAAGGAGCCTGCTTAAAAAACACAGAGGAGATAATATTCGATTAAACCAGCATGATGGTGGCATGTTTAATGCGATTTTCATTTCTGTTCTGCATGTTTGAAGTTACCCAGCAATGCACATGCATGCAAAGATTTTCGTAATTTTTTTTATTATTATTCTGTGTCCGTGTTATTAAAGAAGAGAAAAGTTATTTTTTATGCATCATTTGTTTCAAAACTAATAAATGCAATCGATAGCGTTATAATGACCCTTTTGCTCACATTTTGCCTAAGCATTGGTCATTCTACAAAATGCAAAGATGTTCATTATATTCAATGCCTATAATATTATCATATTTATATTATAATAAGCACTAAATATATTATATACAATGCATATTATAATGCACAAAGTTATTTATTATATAGAAAAAAGTATAATCATTCTGATATTTCATACTTGCATAAAAATGTCAGGTTTTCTATAAAATGTTTAAGTATTCCTTAGAATACCAACCTTTCATACATCGCTTACACGATAAAGTTTTAGAGTTTACCCTGTAAATGATTTCTGAACCCTTAATCAATTACTTCAGTGAATGGTATTGTATAGAAATGTTTTTGATTACATTCAAAGGCAACTTATAAATTAAAATACAATAGTTACTTTTAATTTACCTTAAGTTTCCATATAAAGTTGATCAAAATACTAATTTCTTTTTATTTAGCCTTGGCATTACATTTTCCGAAATGTCTAAAACTGAAACTGTAATCGTCGCATACCAATTTGTTTGAATTATTACATCAATGCATTTTTGCATAAACCATACTTTATCTCTAAAATATATATTTATTTTTAAAATTTTTAAAATATTTTATTTTTTTATAAAGATGAAGAATAAAATCGATTTAAAAAATGCATTCGATTTTTTAATTATCTTTTTTTTTGCTACACAGTTTCTAGATTGGTATTATTTTCACAATTAGTTACACTATTTTATATATTATAAATATAGAAGAATCAAAACAGAAGTAAAAAGATGAGAAAAAAACTATAGTGAAAGTAGGAAAAAGACCTAAAGAAAACCAATAAGAAAAAGAAATCCGAAATGATGACTTTTTCAAGGGCCACCATCAAGCAGGGATTCCAATAAAAGGTGGAATTTTTTTTCTGCAAATGGTATGACTATTGTCTAAAAAAATTAACCCTCTATGACCCGAAAAATTCCACGTTCCAAAGTATATGAGATACACCACATTTTAAATATATAAAAGCAAATGACAATAATAAAAAAAGACTCACAGTATTAAAATTCTAAAAAGAAGAAATAAAAATACAAAAAACTATACACAATAATAAATAATCTCATATTAACAAAAGAAAGATAAGAAGTCAAGAACATACCAGTAGTCGGTAGATTTTAAACATATATATATATATATATATATATATATATATATATATATATATATATGCTGCAATCGATTTAGTTATTTAATACAAGGAAGGGATCTTTTGAATAATCTAACTCTAAAATCCTGGAAACTCCTGGCGTAGAGGATGGTCAGAAAAGGTTAAAAACGATTACAAGGACGGAAGATTTTAGGAGAACTAGGGTTATCAATCCGCATTTTCCTACACTGACATAGTTTTTTAGTACAATTTAATAATTTAACTTATTAATAAAAAGTGGGTATGGAACATCTGAACTGAACTATTTAGCTGCACTTAGAAGACAAAATTTTTACGTTTAATTTTATACCATAATGTGACATATGAAACTAGGAGGGAAAAAAATAAAAAATAAATCCCAAACGCTATTTATTATCATTATGACATTGAATCCTTGCGTATAAATAATTTAAATGATAACAAAGATTGTTTTCTTGTTCTACGTCCCATGAAAAGAATAGAAAGAAACCTTTTCTTTTAAAGGTAGGAAAAGAAGGTGTGTCCTTATTAGGCATCATAAGTGCTTTCAACAAATGCATATTTAAATATTAACCATTTTCTTACTTAGATCGCATTCTGTTTTTAAAGTATAATCGTTAAGTGTTTTCTTGCTTCAAAGAAGCTGCATTTTAATATCGCACTCATTCATTTAAAGGAAAGTTCACTGAATTTATGCAAACTGCAGTAAAAATATAATAGATTAATGTACAATCTGTGGGTAATATAATATATTTTTGCCTTTGCATTGTTGATGGATAGTAAAAAATACATAATAAAAAAAATTCTGAAAGAAAAGATACAAATCTTTGACACATTAATCTCTCATTCAATTTCTAACTATTAAGCTTGCAAAAAATATGATAAAAAATGCATTTCAATAACGAGTTTTTTTTTCATAGAGATGTAGACAAAAGGAGCTGACAAGCGAATGTATTATTCTTATTATTTATTTCAAAGAAAAATGATTTTTTTCAAAGGATTAATTTCAATAAAGTTTAATCGGTACATTTGAAAAACTGTAAGCATATCTGACTCAAACAAATTGTAACGGTTTTGCAGGATGTATACAGCATGACCACTTTAATGGTGGAATATTCAATTTCTTAACCGTAACAGATAAGCATATATTTCTTGCTTCCCTTATTGATATAAAAATGGTGTGGGGTGAGTCTCCTTTATTAAGATGAAGAGTCATACTCCCTATAAGGGGAAATGGATAGATGGGCTATTTTTCGTACTCTGAGCACCTGAATTACATTCGAAGTGACTCGACCGTTCAGATTACCCCAGATACTTCAACAAGGCTAGGATACCTCATTTTTTTTGGGGAGGGGGAAGGGTTTAGGTTTAAATATGTAATACTAGTTGGAAATATTTTTTTACTGACGTAACTAATTACATCTTATAAAAACATTGCGTCAATAATTGCGATATTAAAAAATTACGAAGTCTAAAGTATTATACAAACCCTTGTCTAATTAAACATATTTATTAAAACATTCTTGACATACTGAGATTTTAAACAAAAGAAATTTCACATTTCTGCTGCTAAAACTGATAAACTTCTTTAGAGGATTTTAGCTCGCTATATTAGAGAATTTTAGATAATTTCAATAGCTACTTCAAGAGATTGACTCGAAGTCATAGATAGTCTAAAAAATCATAATTCTGTCAGTTTTGATCGTAAAAGGGGGCAACTTATCCTTTTAAAATATCAGTGCAGTCAGAATATTTTATTAAATGTAAATAACTTTTCATATGGACTGCACAAAATATTAAAGGCTTAATTTTTTCAACACAATCATTATTTACTGAAGAAACAAATATAATTTTTCACGTCATTTAAAGCCTTTTTCTGATTTGATATATACCTCTAACAGTTTCAAAATTAGCCATTTAACTAAGATTTAAGCGAGCTTTATAAATAATATATCCACATAAAATAAAAACATGATAAAATTATAAAAAAATATCACTATTTGAAAATAAAATGAAATATATAAATAAATGCCTTTTGATGCCTTTTAAACAATTAATATTATAAAACGTTAAGCTATTTATTAATAACAAAACCATCCTTAGTTGCTCATTTTTGTAGCATTTTATGAATTTTAAAAGAAGCAGTTTACTGTAATTCAAAACGAATACAATTACAACATTTGGTAAAACTGAAGACTTTTCAAACACCACAACACTTGAAAATAGCGTTTTCAAAAGCAAAGAATATATATTTATTAGTTTATGAGTTTTAAATTAATGGTATTATTACAAATCATTGAAAGGTTGCATATTAATTAGCTCATTTCAACAAATCCTATGTTTCGAGAAAAACGCCGAGTATTTTATTCATTATTTCGTGATAATTTAAACCAATTTAACTAATTTGAATGAATTATAAGTAATATCTAAGTTTATCTACTATAAATGGTCCACTTGTAACAAACATAAAGTGAACTTAGCCCAATCATTTCTTACTGTGCATTTACCTACGTTTCGCCAATTTATTATTTGTTATTTTTAAATAGCGATATTATAATGTCTGAAAGAAAGTTAATTAAGTTGCTTAGATAAGATTTAAAAATTGCTTAAAGCACAGAAATTAGTAAACGAGTATTTGTGCTCATTTTTATGAACGTTCATGAGTGCTTGTACTCATTTTTACGAAACTTAGCCGAATCATTTCTTTCTGTTCATTTCCCCACGTTTTGCCAATTTGTTATTACCTTCAAGTAGCGACATTATAATGCATGAAAGAAGTTTAATTAAATTATTTAAATACAATTTAAAAATTGAATAAAGGGCAGAAATTAGTAAACGAGCGCTTGTATTCCCTTTTATGAGCAATCATGATATTATATAGGAAAAGTTATATAATATATATATTAAACTTTATTTCCTCTTGATAGATTTTTGTATCGGCATATGTTTAAATACGGGTACATTTTTTTTAAAAAAAGGGGACTTTCTTTTTGTTCATTCCATTAGAGTCTTTTTCCCGCTATTTCTTCAAATTCTTTCACAAGTGAAAACCCTTAATAGGCACATATAGTAAAAGAAATTTCCATTTCTTGGCGACTGCATAAGATAGCCCTTTTTTTTATTGGCGCAGAAGTACAAATCGTTGCAACCCTATTAGAAGGCCCCTAGGGTCCAGACTTCTTCAGGAAGATAGCCGATTAAAGAGAAACGAAGTGATTTCTCATAATTATAAAAGATACCTCTGAGCGCCGTTCCTTAATTTAGGGGAGAGCAGAGGTAGCGCTCCCATATAGCGTTATCTCCCACGTAAAGGAACAAAAGCAAGCTTATCTCTCTTGCAGGCATACACACCCCTAGTACTCTTAACTCCCCCACCACTATTTTCTCTCCTTGCAGCTATTTTTTTTCTACCCTTGGTTTTTTTACACATAGTCATGCGACACACTGTCAGGTTCGGGCCTGTTCATTTTTCACAAAAACTGTCAAACTTTTATTCGATTGCTGATTTTTTTTTTATCTTTCGTCTTTGATCTCCTCCTTTTGGGGGTATTAATGAGTTTTTCTCTCTTTATTTATTTTGATTTTTTTTTGTAGGTTTTTCTTCCCCCCTTCACACTTAGCTCTTTCTTTACTTTCCCTTTAATCGCTATGTTAAGAATCGCGCGAAACTTCCGGGCTTTCGTTGACATAAAGAACGCAACGCGTTTAAAGAACAGCGGTTATTTAAATTAAGTATATGCTATAAGATGCTCTTTATATCGAACGCTATCGACGTAAAAGACTATGTAACAGATCTTAAAATTGGTTTGATAGAGTAAGGCAATGAAAATTCCACTATTGAGTAGGCTGCATCTTTATGGAACTTAGTTTTTAAAGATCGTAAGGGTTATGATAAAATCATTATAAGCTATCAATTTTCGCTATAATAAAGGAATCCCTTAGTGAATGTTTAAATAGATGTTTTAAGTTTCTTAAAGACACTTTTATCTACAATGCTGCATTCAGGCATTTATTAAGGATATTTTATTCGAAAATATTCATAAGATTTTAATTCTTTTGTATTAACTACATTCCTACAAATGCGCAATGCCACAAAGCTGTATGCATTTTGGATATAATTCTGTGAATGCAAAAATTTACTACAATGCCGCATTCAGGTACTTATTAGTGATATTCCATTTGAAAATATCCATAAGATTCTTTTTTTTATTAACTACATTCCTACAAATAGCAATCAATTCCATAAAGCTGTTTGCCTTTTGGATATAATACTGTGAATGCAAACATTTACTACAATGTCGCACTCAGGTATTTATTTGTGATACTCTATTTGCAAATATCCATAAGATTCTAACTCTTTTTAACTAACTACATTTTTACAAATAGTAGGTAATTCCACAAAGTTGTATACATTTTGGATACAATACTGTGAATGCAAAAATTTACTACAATGCCGCATTCAGGTATTTATTAATAATATTTTATTTGAAAATATCTATAAGATTCTAATTCTTTTTAATTAACAACATTTTTACAAATAGTAGGCAATTACACAAAGCTGTATGCCTTTTGGATAGAATACTGTGAATGCAAGCATTTACTATAATGTCGCATTCCGGTTTTTATTAATAATATTTTATTTTAAAATATTCATAAGATTCTAATTCTTTTTAACTAACTATATTCCTACTAATAATAGGCAATTACACAAAGCTGTATGCATGTTAAATATAATACTGCGAATGCACAATTTTTTATCTTTAACCCGTAACTAGAGACGGAAGTCAAAATAACCTCGCGTTGTTCGATTAACTTTGTTATCTCGTGATAATATGACCTTTAATGCGATCATCTCCTCAGTACCTTCAAGTTGTTCTGTCAGCAGTAATTAAGCAAAAGTCAAGGTAAGAGCATGCGCGTATAACCGAGTTCTTTTTTCAGAGTTTTTTCTGTTATTTTTGCAGTCAGTGACTTCGTATCTCTGAGATTTCTTTGAATAATGCAAAATAATAATAATAATAATAAAGAAATATTCTTAAAATATTTTAAAATATTGCATATTTCATTTTTATTTGTTAAATTGTAACTTTTATTTATGCTAGTGTAATTCCATAATCTCTAAAGAAGTAGATATTCATTAAAAGATGGTAGATCTAGACATATTTTCAGCATTTAATATTATAACATTTAACATCTTTAATATTATTATTTCTAATATTTTTGATAACCAAAATATGTATTGTGTTTCCAAAAAAATGTCAATAATATTTATAAGAGACAAAAAAAAATAAGAATGGGGGCATTTTGACCCACTGAGAAAATTCAAAATTGGTTCAACATACAAGGCAAAACTGAGGGTAAATTTACGACATTTGGATGAAAAACAATTGAAGGCCTGTGGCCTCACGCTATCGAAATTCACCACTAGAAGCACCGACGCAATATTTTCAAAGAGCCTCAATAACGGGTCTTCGTTAAATTATTTCTATAAATAAAAATATATTCAAGAATGCAGAATGCATTTCGTGCCTGAAGTCGAGTTCTATATTGCTGTGTGTGTTTGTGTGTGCGTCTGCGTGTGTGCGCGTGTGTTTAAGGAATTTGCAGTCTTTTCTGATACTCAACAAAGTCCATTCTTTACAACAGAGTACATATGAAATTTATGCACTAGTCCATATAAGGCATTTTGACCATGATAGGGTTGAACCAAAAATAGATACATTAGAGTTTTTGATAGTTACATTATGAAATCACAAAATGTTTTCACATAACGAAAAACGTGTGCAATGAACGAAGCGGATAAGAATGGAAAAAAGAAAATCGGAAAAGACTGAAAAAATGAGAGATTTTGCAAGTATCCGTTTCTTTGAGTCTCAAATAATACATCATTTATGAGAAAATAATGCATTTTTCAAATTAGTCATAAGTAAAGGCATTTAGAAATGTACGTCGATTCTGTCATTTAATGAAAACTTTGTAAAAGGTCAAAATCATATTAAACAAAGATGAAACTTCAAAATTATTCTTGTAGAAACAATTTACTCCCCGATTTAAAGGATACCATAATTTGTAATAATGGACGTGGTTTATAATGAAAAAGATCAAATAATTAACTAAGATTTGTGTTCAAAGAAAAGCTGGTTTTTCAGGGGAAAAAAACGCTACACTACACAGTTCATAAATCAACATATTTTACAACCCAACTTCATTTTAAAAAAATCAAGATTTACCTTAATGATCTAGTTATTAACGGTGTTAATCTAGTTATTAAACCATAACAGTATATATAAGATATTCACTCTTATCGTAGGCGAGTGGCTAATTTCTAAATCATTATAAATATATATTGAATGCTAATTTTTTATAATATCGTATCAAATCATATTTAGTAAAATATTATTGACATTAAGATTTTAAATAAAAATAATTCATTCTTCTTCAACTATCATTCATCGATTTATCAAACATTGAAAACCCCTATTTTAAACGAATTTTAGCGATAACTTATGTCTCAAGAGAGATCATAAGGAGCAATATAAATTAAAACAACACAAGCATCGAAATTATGCACCGTAGTTATACTTTTTCTAGTTATTTCCTAATGACTTCTGTTTAGATTAAATAGGGATCAATTTTGGGCATAAAAAGATGGAAATTGTTTACCATAAGTTTTAGACAATCGATATTTTTTTTTACTAAGTATTATTGATAGAGCCAGAAAACTATATAAAAGTACTGGAATTTGTCAATTTTTAATAAATGCATTTATTGACATAGGAAATGTAGAAAATAAAACTTCCTATCATTTAAAATATCTTTCCAACTGTAATTATTAATTAATTTGAATTGTAATTATTAATAGCCAAGAATTGAAATTTTATTAGAAATTAATCTTTGACTCTCAATAAAAGGGAATGCCTCGTCTATTTCCAAATATTTTATAATTAATCTGACTGCGAAAAGCAAATCTTATTATTCTTTTAATAAAAAATTATATACAGGGCAGAGTTTTTCCAGTATCATAAAACCTTTTTCTTTTTTCTAGAAGTTTAAGTCATTAGAAACTTATTAATCCTGTAAATATTTTCAAATATAAAACTAACTCAATGTTTGAATTAATAATACAATAACATTTGAATTAATAAAATTCCAATGCATAAAAGTGAATCAAAGTTTGAATCAGTTCTTATTAACTTCTTTATGGGTTATAAAATGCTAAAATTAATAAACAAATACATATTTTTTAGTCAACATTGTCTAATTTTACCGTTTCTTGAGGAATGTAAATTTAAGAGCAATATTTTATATACTTCGTCTATGAATGAAAACACAAAAGTAATTGAGGAATTTAATCATTTGCTTAAAGGTAAGGTTACACAAAGCTGATAAAAGGAAAATTAAAATAATTTCCAGATTCTCGGGTTCTTTTTTAAAACATGTGAGAATAAAGAAAATATAGATAAAGTGAAAATTAAAATTACCAAGTAGTGTTTTTGAATTTACGAATATTTTTTTGATCAGATCCATTAATTTCTAAACAGGTAAGATTTCAAATGCAAAATATTTCAAAATAAAAATTCATTCGTATAATATGTTCATACAGTGTAAGTTATAATAACAATTTAACCGTTTAAGGACATAACTCAAACCAATAATTTCTACGTGATGTAAATACATATGACAGTTAAAAATAATTTAATCTTTAAGAGGTTCAAATGAAAATCTCAGTTTTGGCTTATTGAAGTTTTCTAGTGATATTAATAAAGTTAAGATTTAAATAATAAGTGATCATTGATTTTATTAATTATCCGTTTAATTAAAAAAAATTCTGGTCTGGTATATTTGAAGAAATACGTTCAAAAATATAGGTATACTAAACCTATCTCTGTAAAATAGTGGTATACTATCCACTAAAAATATACGGTAGTTAATACAATTGACAGTCGTATATTTTTCTATTGTCTAATCTAATTGGATTCAATAATTATATTTAAAATTTTGCATTGATATTGTTTGATTAAGTGGCAGATCACTTACTTCCACTTGAAAACCAGCAACCTATTCTCATATATATTGATAATAGTACGTTTAAAAGATGAAACAAATTAGATTATCTTAATCTACCTACCATACAAGGACTTCTATCTGAAATATTTATAAAAATTCACCCTTTTATTTATTAATTATCTCCCTCTAATTGAAAGACCTTCCAAGATAAATAACAGCCGAAGCTTTCCCCAAAGCTCGTCCCCTCTAGCTTCGATTCTCTTTCGAGATCTCAAACAAATTTCATTCTTTCGCCGAATTATCAACGCTCGTAACACAGGGAGTTTTCGGTGCGTCGGAGCTAAATCCTCGCGGAATAAAATTGCATTAAATTTCACTTCTTTGCCTTCCACATTTCCTATCGAAAACTTAACACATTTTATTCCCAGATCGGAAGGAAAAGCGGGATTCTCTCCCGGCATTGGGAGGGACGGGATGGGGGGGGCATTTTAAAGGGGGAGCACGGGGGAGGGTTCTGACAACACCGTTATACGGCGTTTGACAAAATTAATGAAACTCTGCCTTGCTCCAGTTCTAGATTCCTTTACCCCTCATTTCGCCTAGTGCTTGTCTTCAGAACGGTTGATCACTGGCGTCACCCGTTCTGTTGGAAATTTTTCTTCTGTTTCCTATCCTTCTCTGC
Organism: Argiope argentata; assembly: GCA_026289955.1. Classification (NCBI taxonomy): domain Eukaryota; kingdom Metazoa; phylum Arthropoda; class Arachnida; order Araneae; family Araneidae; genus Argiope; species Argiope argentata. The sequence continues at coordinate 2,954,733 of JAOUZG010020818.1, forward strand.
GCTGCAGAGATAATGCACCAGGAGAAGAGCACAGAGTGAGAGAAAAGAGTTAGCTTCTTCGCGCTTCACTTGCTTACCAAGTTTTGCATTGATAATCGGAAAGGCGACAGAACACACGTTTGCGCTCTAAGTCCGTCCCGATCTCTCTCTCTCCCTCGGAATGCCATTCTCCGCTGCTTCGTCCGGGGGAGGGGGGAGAATAATGTAAAGTAAAAGAGATGGGGATGTTTTTGACATATTGCGTTTTTAGGAGTAAAGGCGATCGCTTCAACTTTGTGCGCTTGATTAAATCGGATGTATCGAAGGATGTTGGGAACTTGTCCAATTGAAACTGTACCCAGGGCAGAGAGGGTTCCCTGCTGGTTTACAGTAGTTCTGATTTCATTACATAGGGACTAGATAAATTTATTATTCTGGAGTACGAAGAACCCATATTTCTTCTCAGCTAAAAAGATTTGTTTCTTAGTGCCAATAAACAGGCCAAAGAAACTAAAAATTATAAGAAATTTAACCCTTTTCCTTAATTTTTTGATAAGATATTCAGAGTAACACATTTCGTCCTTTTTCTATGGTTTAGATTAATCTTAGTGCTTTTTTAAAGTCTTTAGCGAAGAATTCCTCTTCTGCATAAGCCATGTTTTCAATGCATTACTGTGAGGGGAAAAATACCTTGAATGGTCGCATGAAATAAAAGAAATCAAGTTACTGATCAAAATGTATCGCATGTCCTTCAAACACTTCTCTAAACAATTTTCTAAACATTATCCTTGTCATCAAAATATATCTTAAAAGTTTTATTTGAGAAACCCTTTTAGATTCATAGCGAATTTTTAACTCATTAATAATCTCAAAACAGTGATCACGAAGGGGAAATTTCAACTACAAAAAGGAAAAAAAAAGTCACATGGTGCCATATCTTGTGAATGCGGACCTTTTACAGTCAGAAAGGAATTTTGTTGTCAAGTATTTACGGATAATGATGATACCATGAAAACATGTATTATCGTTTCACAAAGACCATGAGTTATTACTGCGCAGTTTTTATTCCCTTCAACATTATCCTTATACAAACTTCTTCTATATAGTCGCTAGTTATTAATAGGCGATCATTAAGAGCTAATTATCTGAACAACGTATTGATGATAAGACGAAGTGGATGATTATCCAGAACTTAATTCATCTATTTTCTGACCGATCCTGTACCTTCTTTAAATATTTTATTCCGCTAAAAAACTCTTATTCTCATAAGCAATGGTCTTTGAAGGTTTTACGAAACATTTGAAACATTTTTGCCACCAGAATGACTTGATGAGGATATTAGGATTCGAATTAAGTAGGCTGTGATTTTTAAGTCAAAATATTTGTTGGACTTCACTAAATTTTTTACATTCAGCCCTATCGCTTTGAATAATACATGTGCGTATACATCAACCCTTTTTAATTAAAGTAATTGCTAAAACTTGAGATAATCCATTATAATGAAACCATTGAATAACCAATAAAGTTGTTTAATGAATGATTAGTTAAAAACGATTTAATTATCTCATTTGCATTCCTGTAGAATTATTATAATTAAAGAAAAATATGCAATGGCTCTTCCTAGATCAACCGAAATTACCCCTACTCTAAATGGTTTTAACACATTAAGGACTGCAAAGAAATCTGTAAGACATACGCCTAGAACCGCACGTTTTGAGGTAAACTTGTACGTTCTAAAAGCATCATACGAACGAGAAATGAGAAAAACGAGATAACTCGTGAGCGGTCCTTAATGTGTTAATAAAACCAATTCTCCAGATATTAACTTAACGTATTCATTTTGTCATGGCTGCCTTAATATGTTGTAGGTATTTTTTAGGAAAAAAGTCAAAAAGGATATGACCTTGATTTATAACAGCTAAAATAACACGAGTTAAAAAAAATAAGATTGGGATCAAAGGATTCGTTTGCTCCATTTGCTATCATAATCGACGATGTTTCAAATTTTAATCAGGCATGTGTGAGGTCTAAGATTTTAGAAGGTTATCAACACTTCTCACGAGTTGATTTTTTCCAACGTTCAATTTTTATTCATGCATTCCCTCTTCAATCAACCAATCGTTTATCACAGAAAATCGTTCTTAGTTGACCTCTAATTGCCCAGCTTATCAGAAACATTCAATGAGCAAAGGAACCACTCAAGTGTCTTAAACATGAGAAACATTTTATCATTTTTTATCCGTTGAGATATGTCCTCATATTAATTGCTTCGCATTCAATGATAAGTCTGATACGCTCATGAATTATTTATTATTTTTATATTCGGAAATAAGAGGAAGTAATTTAAGGTGCAGAAATCACTCAGAAACTCTTCAATATCTCAAATGAATCTTATACAATTAAAAAAAAAATAAAGTAAAAATAAATATCCCAAATATTATATACCATCTAATTAATTCAGTAAATTCGTAGATCAAAGGGATAAAAATTATTTACATCCTCTATATCCATAAATAAAGTTGAACTATTGTTGAAACATATCATCAAAATTTCGCACATGCAAGAAAAAACCGGACTTAAAGCAATCAATAACAAATATTTGATTATCACTTCTAGTATACGAAGAATATAAAAAAGTAATGCAAATCGTCCAAAAATTCGAGCTCGGAATTATGAAGAATCGCCTTCAATCAGATTTATATGAGTTCAAAAATCCTTCTTTGACATTTATCTGTCTAAGAATATATTTCCAGTCTGTCTAAGAACAGGGTAATTTTAAAATATTTAGAAATAGAGGAATAAAATTAGGTATTTTTGGCACCAAATTTGTAGATTTGTCTCAAATTTTGGACAAAATTCATTCACAAGTTGGTCAGTACGGGTGTCCGAGTACTAGTGAATACTGTAACTACAAAACGTAATGAGGTAGATATAAAATCTGCTCATCAAATTTTATTTATCGCAAATGTAGTATCATTTTTGAAACTAAATCTGTTGAGAGGCTGACCTTTACCGGTCTGTACTTTCGCATGCATTGACTCAATGACATTGATGAATTACAATTACTTAAATAAAATCTAGTACGCTATATTACACTTAAAATTGTAGACGTAATATTAAATAAAATTGTAGGCTCATTCAGCAATTAATTTTAAAAAAAGACCGTCAAAAATCGTTCGGCATTAGTTTTTTTTTGTCGTTTTTTTTCGTAAATGGCTGGCGATTAATAATACACAAGAATCGATTTTCTTTCCCATATTATGAAGCTCACAAATCGCATAAGCGGGACTTCGAAAATAAAAGTCGGAGTCGTGATAGCGTTCATAGCCTTGTCCAATAACTACAGTTTTATTCAAGCTGGTGGGAAGAATAACTTTTTTTTACAAACGATGCGGAAAAAGTTTGAGAGAAACTATTTCCGCTAGTTACTTTCTTGAGTACAAAGTCGAATAAATTGTAATTGTCGAAAAATTTGAACTCGAGATTTCGATGAAACTTTACTTTTTAAACTCCCATGAGTACAAAAATAAGTTTGAGTTTAAATCCCCTGAGTTTTGGATAAAGTCTGTCAATGAGCGTTATAATTATAACCCAAAAATACATTGAAACAAGAGCACATTGATGAAATTTGGCATGTGGCCTGTCAATAAATTTGTACTTTTCATTGAAATTTGAGAGAAATCTATTCAGAGGAAGTATATCCCATGTAAAAGTCAACACGATAACTGCATAAGACTAAAAAACTAGATGAATAAAATTGTTAATTTTGGTTTTATTCTATGTTACAATTTTACGCATACAAATATTTTTTGGGAGAAATTATGAGCATCATGTTATTCATGAGACATTCATTTGAAGTTAAACGCTACAAATATTTCCAGAAAGCTATCTGGTCTTAAAAAGCAATTAATTCATTCATAAAAAGTTAATTATAAAATTATCACAAACTTTCACTCCAGCCTCCTTAGTTCTTCAATGTTTGTACGGAAAATTTTATTATTTAGGTTATCATATATGATCAGTTTTTGCAGACTGGGTACATAGTGTATATCTCTTATGCAAGAAAGTAAAAATATATTTAGTAATGACGGAATACCGTGGCATTTACAAATTAGCGAGTTTTTTTTTAAAAAAAACATATATAATTCTTTTATTTGAGGATTGCTATTATGGAAACTAATAGTAATTTTACATAAAATTATAACTATACTGAACAAAATCTTCTTATCAATTACTTTATTTTTGTTTTAAAATATGAGCATTATTTGCACAAAGCAGCTTTTAAATCGCATTGCTTCAAAAAATTAAAAACAGAAGCAAACAATCTTTAAACATGGAGAAAGTTTATTTTTTTCATAAATTGTTATTAACTTCTTATAAAAAGTTATTGACAATTTAACTAAGTATTGCGAGTGGCATCTCGGGAGCTAATGAATAAAACGATTATAACAAATAATATAGTGTATTGAAAATACAACATACCCGCCCCCCATGAATAACAGCTGAAATCAAACTTTCATTTTAAGTCGCAGCTTCGGCACTTTAATATACCACAACCTATAGATGAGCATTCTCTTTTATCATGAACCATTGACCAGTTCAAAGATAGACCCACTGAATTTAAAATGGTTATTTAACTTATTTTTTATTCCTTTTCGTTTCATATTTAGACACCTTTGAACTCAATATACAGGGTGTCCATAATTAAACGACTAAACTTTAAAATTATATACAGGCAAAACTATTGCTCAAAAGTTTTGTATAGAACATAATGAAAGAATGGGAATTTGTTTGAGCGAATTAAAAAAAAATAGTTCAAAATTTCGCCACCAGGGATAGTTTTTCAAATGAATTACACATTCAGCATATTTGTGACAAATTTAATTACAACATTTCATCTATCATCTGGGATCCAAAGATAGCATGTTTCACAGTTGACCGTAGTGTGTTCTGAGAAATAGTAAGAACATGCTGTAAGATGCTGCTTTTAAAATCAGGTAAAGTTTTTGGATTACCACGATTTACCACATGGATTTAGGACTGGAGAAGTTGGAGGCCACAGATCACGAAAGTGACCGGTGATGACACGTTCTTCTATAAAAATGATTACAGAGAACGTCCTTTACACAACAGTTAATGTGTGGAAGAAATAAATAATGCATGAAAAGTGTGCTTGAAAGGCATTGACGTGCTTGCGAACCCGGGAAAATTTTATTCTGAATTAATGATGCATATAGCTGTCCGCTGATCTAGCATGTTACCGGACCTCTCTCACTTAATTCCTCGATACTTTGTTTTAGTTAAATATGTCAAAAATGTGCCAACTGTGTAATTCATTTGAAAAAGTGCCCCTGGTGGTGAAATTTCGAACTGTATTTTTTTTTTAATTCGCTCAAACAAATTCCCATCCCTTTATTATATTATATACGAAATTTCATAACTTTCTGTCAATAGTTTTATCTTTAAACAACTTTAAAGTAGGGTTGTTTAGTGATGGACACCATGTATATAACAAATGCTTTGCAGACCTGCTGTGTAAAAATGTTTCCCCCAAATATTTCATGCTTTGAAAAAAAGTCGTCATAATTTTAATCCAGAATATTCCCAACCAGAATGACAAATATTAAAATCTCGGAATCTTCTTTAAATTGAGATTTACCATAACGACTTAAAAGACAGGAAACCGAAATACATTAATGGAAGCTTGGTCTTCCCCATTCGTTTCCGAGAGTAAAAGTAAGAGAGAGACTAATTACTTGCGGTTGCCAAGAGCTTTCACACTTTACCTGCAAATTTCGAAGGAAGAAATTCACTGTGTCATGTAATTACTGAACGAGCTTTCTGGTGGGAAGGTCATCGAACAACCTTTTCCGTCCTGTCTGCTGACACCAGTCGAAGCAGAAACATTGCAGTCGGATGTCATTTGCAAGTCCTTTTGTCTTCAACCGGACTTAACTTCAACGGAGACAAACGGAAGCCAGTGCAGTGGAGGGTCCAGTTTGAAAAGTCGATAATGGGAGGGGGAGAGAGAAATTTTACTCCGAAAATGAATGAACGCAGAATGGAGTTTTAAAGTACATTCAGCAGAAACTTTACTTGCAGTGACCGGTATACTTATGCTGTTTTAATTGCGTTGCGAACCCCTCATAGGTCAGCACTGGAGAATGATTTGCCAGGCTTAACGAGCTTTTCTTTATCTTACTTTTACAGCATTGTGGACAACCAGTCGCCCAAAGTGAAGAATTCGGGGAAGATGTCTTCGGGATTTTAGCTAAATAAATCTAATTTTCTCCGAAATTTAAAAAAGAAAATCCATGCCTTAAGTCACCAAAATAAACGATTTTTAAAAAAGAAAAAAATTTCTTTAAAAAATTTAGTATCGAAATTCCCCTTGGATGCATGGTATCATATTTATTTAATATTGAAGTGAATGAGGGGGAACATCCTCTGATTTTTATCCAGGGATGAAATGAGTAATTTAGCTTCCAACAATAAGTTAATGTCATACAAAGAAAATGTATCTCCATTAATTTTTTTATCCTATTTCTTTCAAATTTCAAATTAGATTATTTAAATATCTGTAAAAAAATTTGAGATCTTATGTGGATTGAAAAACAAAGTATACCAAAAAAAGCTCACATTTTATTTGGCCAGGAAAGGAAATCATGCAACACGATTAAAACACGTTACAAGGAATGATGGGGCAATTTTCAAAACAATGTAACAGTAAAAAGCATTTAGTATAATGCATCATTAGAACATAGAAAACGAATTTGGATACCAAAGAAATCAAATGTTTATTTTTGTTTTGTCTCTTTTTATTAAAATAGAAGAAAATTACAAAAATGAAATAAGGCCATTTAGTTATGAAATCTGGAATAATCTGAGGATCTCTTGCTGTGTTAAACCTCTTTTTGATAAAGGATTCATAGATTTTTTTAAAAAAATTTATACTGATGAAACTGTTTTGAATTAAGCGTTCCTATCAAGTAGACCAAATAATAGAAATATCATTGAACAACAACAAAAAATTAATATTCTAGTATGTATAAATATAATTGGCTAATAAAATAGCAAGTCCCCTAACTTTACATAAAGATTCAACTTTACTAATTTTTATTTAATATGAAAACTGATTACTCCAAAACATATTAATGGTTATGACATATTTACGAGTCACATGTATTAATATGTCATTACTTCTTCCTCTCAATTATTTGAGAAAATTTCTACAAAAATTACTTTAATGTACATAATTTATGGGGGGGGGGATTTCGTTAGATTTCTTCGATTTTTGTTTAGAATAAAAACTCATGACTCCTAGATATGTCCTCAGTTACTTTTAGATCTTCTGTACAGGAAATATCTCAAAATAAAATTTTTACCGCGTCAGACCTTAACAACCGAACTGATTTTGACAATTTATTTCATCACCTTTCTAGGGGAGCTAGCCAATCAGAATACTCTACTTTTATTGTGCGAGTGTTATTTAAAATAGTAATTTCCTTTTTAAAATAAAGCGTAGTTTATTAAAGTCAGCTAAAATTACTGAATTAATTCTATTTACATAGTATTAATTTCAGTCATAGTATAGTATTGATTTAGTCAAGGTATATAATATAGTATTAATTCAGTCGAGGTATATAGTATAGTATTAATTGAGTCAAGGTATATATAGTATTAATTCAGTCA